>JABFEP010000264.1:0-11604 GCA_013618265.1 Fusarium albidum
CGCCTTGGCCAAGACGTCGCGCACGAAAACAACCTCGCCGTTCTTCCGCTTGAAGGACCACGACTTATTGACGAAGCGTTTCCTCGCCTGCTCAGTCACCGCTAGCAGCTCGTCTAGCGTCTTTTGCTTGCTCTCCTGGGCAAAATCTATCTGAGACGTCAGTTCGTCTCCGAGCGTGCGGATGGCGGCGGCCCACAGGTCGTCGCTGCGTAGATGACTCGTTAGAAGGAGAAACGGAAGCGGAGGTAAGGCAGCCTGATTACCTGCTGACCCTGAGGGACTCGGCGACATCCATTCGGCAGAAAGGCCGTGCGACAGATGAATTCTTGGCCAGATTTTGCTATTGAGGATGTACGTATCGGGTTATTCGTCTTCGTTTCGACAAAGGAGAGGAAACGGAGGTGCAGTTGCTAGCAGACGTGATGGAGAGAAGTGGCGAGAGGAGGGCGGGCATCCGGGCGCAAGCACTCGTTCAGGTGCCTGGTTTTTCTGGCCACTCCGGTCTGTGCAAAGCCATCTCAGCCAGTGCACGAGCCCCCACAAGTACATGTCTGCGAGCACAATCCGGAAATCAAGCCACATGTTCTGGGAATGGCGCTGTCTGCATGATGAGTGGCTATTACCATTGCACTCCAGCGATGATGACCACCCTGTCAAGCCTTTTTGCATAGCCACCTTCACACAAACCTGCGCCAATCATCCTCGCAGATTTAAGCGTTGACAGACGTTGTGCTGTCCCAAGGATTTGATTGGTGTTGACGTGGATATCCACGGCACGGCCCGCGTCTAGATACGGGAATGAGCTGAGAGGCCAGAAGCAAGGCTTGCTGATCGGCATGATGAGGCAGACTGGACTATTGATTATCGGCCTGTACCTACAGCGACATTAATTGGTCTGGCTGCAAAGTGCTTCGCCCTTCTCCTTGTATCTCCTGCTCCAATCTAGGCTGCCACTCCTCTAATATTCACACTCCCGAGAGCAATCCCTTACCTATTTGTGTCCCCTGGCCGCCTTGGTCACTGATGACGGTTTCTCATGTTGATCCACTTTTTGAGGGTTGCAAGCTGACATTGAACTGGAAATAATGTCCAAGAACAGCGGTCAATTGTAAGGATATGCATCATTTCGCCTGGGTTAATCGACGTGCAACTCAATGGCGCTTTCGGCTTCAACTTCTCGACCGCGGCTACATCATCGGACCCAGGCCCGCCTCAAGCCTCCGCCTTCTTAGTAGCCTTAGTGCGGAGCTTCATCATCAGATACACCAGGCCGTACAATCCGATCGCAAATACGACCACAATGCCGGCGTTCCTCCAACCGAAGTATTTCTCCGCGAGGTTGAGCCCGCGGAGATAGTCGCTGCCCTGGGCGTACTGGCAGACCTCGCAGGCGGCCGTGGCGCCCGGGTTAAGCAAGTTCGTGCCGACGCCCATGCCCTGTTTGTAGGCGGAGAGGTAGTCGCCGCAGGTCTGGTTGGCGGGCGGGTCGAAAATGGACAGCTCGTCCCGCTTGCAGTTGACGGTCTTGTCCCAGGTCGTGAAGACGAGGAGGGAGCTTACGACGTAGTTAAACGGGTCGAGGTAGTAAACCCTGGTTGGGGGTCAGTGGGCTATCGTAATTAACATGGATCAGGCTGCAACTCACCAGTATCTCCAGAAGGCCTGGATCTGGCTGTACGGGACCATGACACCGGAGAAGGAAACCATGCTAGTAATAATAAGCGGGTTGATAAGGGCGGCAAATACGGCGTTAGGAGTGTACGCCGCGATTATCTGCCCGATGCCGGTGTAGAGACATTCATAAAAGACCTGCACAGGGCGTTAGTTTCTTCCGAATTCCCCAAAGCGAGGTACTCCTCAAAGACCTGACACTCACTATAACAAAGAAGACACTGCCGGCGTTGGCGGCCGCCGACGGGAAACCGACCGTGAAGTACCAGCAGACGAAGTATAGAACCGCGCAGATAATAAGGTATGGAATTTCAGACAAGATAAGGCCTACTGTAGGCAGTCGTGCCCGTAATTCGTTCAATTACAACGAAATTGGTCCGTGCACGTTCCACGGTTCCTCACGATCCCGTCCGTGCACACTGACTGTAATTCATCAAATTACACCTCAACTAGGCCCGTGCACGCGTCGCCGTCTTGTAATGAACCACCATTCATCCGGAGGACCATGCTGATCCGCATGAAGGAGGAACGCTTCCCAAACAACACAAGGGCAATCAATCACTTGCAGCCGCTGAACACGCGACACAGTTCGCTTCTCTGGTAGTCGGGGTATTAGATTCGCCGAGCCCCGCCTCCAGTCAGAGCCTGAACCATCCATCACATCAACGAAGAGTCCAAGATCTAAGCCTTCGTGCCTGGTCAAAGGATGTTGACTAAATCAGCACGTCCGCAAGGGTTTACCGACGAGATCGTTCAGAGGCGCGTTCACCGTCAACGCGATCAATTTTTACAATACATCACGAAGGAGAAAGTCCTCGCCACCGCGTCATCACGGCATCCAGGACTATCATGCGACTACTTCAAGGACCCCGAACGAGGCAGCTATAACCTCTGCTGCTTTGTTGGATTTGAAGATGGGCAGCGATGGGTTATCCGCATCCCCTTGGCCCCCTGCCTTGCCTCGGGCGCCCGAAGCAAGCTCGAACGCGAGATTGCCACGATGCAGTAAGTTCGCGTGCACATTCAACCTCGGACAGTTCTAATCCAGTGCAACAGGTTCATAGCTGAGAAGACAACGATCCCCCTCCCTAAAGTCTACGCGTATCAACTCGGCGATGACTTAGATCCCCTCTCATCCTTCGTCATTCTCGAATCTATGTGACATACCCAGCAGTGTATCCACTACTATGTCCTGCTTCTATATTGGGCAGAGTTGGCAAAAGCCTGGCCGTTATGCGTGTCTCAAGGCTTTAGCCACGGTGCTGACGAGGCAAGTATTATGACTATAAGCATTGAGTATCGACAAAAGGGCCGTTACGGATGGATACGAACGTGCTTCTATGCGAGCGTGAAGGGTAAAAGACGTCGTGATCGGTTACCTAATCCAGGTCGAGTTGTGCTTCACTGTCACGTAGTGATGGCACAGCCTGCCAGAGCAACTCCAAGGCAGCGCCTTAAGACTTCACGTCTCGAAGATTATCATGACCTTTATGCCATGCGGAAAAGCAGGAGCACTCAGGCCTGAAGGACTGGAATTGCTATTTCGTGGACAAACTCGGCATTCAATATGCCAAGGCCAGTGGCTCCGAGTTTATCGACATCCGTGGGAGCCGCCCATGAGCTTCAACCTCATCTATCCTACTGAGCTTTACAACGCATCCGTATCTCTGTCCTCTCTCCGTCGTCAGAGCAAGATAGACCATAGACCCCCGCATCCTGGCCAGTTGACCTCACCCACTCCTTGACATGCTTGTCTTGCACGCCTTCTCTGGCTGCTGCCTCGATAATGTCCTCAGTCTGAGGCGACACCAGCTGCGAGACGGCCTGCCAGACATTGCCTAACGACGAAGTCCTCGTGCGGCGAGCGAAGAGCATCATGGTGAGGATGACGGTAACAAAATGCAGGGCTATAATGGCCATGACAATGACGAGCCCGGCCCATCGCCTCGGAAGCTGCACCTCGGTGGCATTTGAGGTAGTAACCGGCCGCACCACCTCAAAGACCGGCTGTAAGTTGTAATAGAGCATCTGGTAGAAGCGGAAGCTCAACTCCTGGAGAGCCCTGGCAGGATTCTGCGTCTGCTGGAGGACCGCCTGGAACAAGGTGCTGTGCTCTGGGTGCGGTAACCATGTCCCTATCTGGGCTGTTCCGTACATCACACCCACACCACCCTCCTTCATGTTCCAGCCCTCCATCATTCCATTGAATTCTCCGAGGACATACCTGAAGGGGGAGCGATGCCACTCGTATTCATCTTCGAATGCTATACGCTCAGAGTTGACCTCAAGATGTAGAATGCCGCGACTTTGTGTATCCCGTGATCCCGAACCCAGGCCAATCTGCTGTAATCGCCCTGAAATGCTCTTCTTATTGTGTGCTCCAGAAGCAGGCTCGGAGACGACGGAACGCCCGGATATGGTCACGTTATACATCCGTGGTGGATCTTGACAAGTGAAACAGGCAGTAGCGCTGAGCACCTGGATCCCGGCGGTGGTGAACCACTTTGTCCATAGGCCTTCTCTCTTTGCCGTTAGGTTTTGTAGCTGGGAGAGGTCAGGCACGTATGTCTCCTTGGAGTAGTCATATTCCTTAGCCATATTGTTCAGAGCCGAGCTTGCATTGACGAGGAGTTTCGGGTGGAAGATATAGGGCTTGCCAGACAGCGTGTCCACCACTCCGTCCAGTGAATCCGTATTAATCACGGAAAATCCACAGAGAGAGAGCGGCCAGGTCGAGGTTGATTCGCTCCAGTCGTTGTGCAGCTTGCACCTGATCTTGTTCCAGTTGTCGCCATTAACAAAGGTTAGCTGTTCGATTCTGGCCTCTGGCTCGCCTTGCAGGAACAGGCCGCTATCGAGGAAGTTCTCGGTGGTGTAGTTGATATGCAGGGTTCTGAAATGCGGCGCCACGCAGGCGGTTCTCGAGTTGGTCACCATAGCCGGCCCCTCGTAGTACTCCAACGAGGTCCTGTTGTCGGCGTCGGCAAACGGTAACGTGACTCGGTAGAGATCACCTGTGTCCACCACACCCTCGGCCGATATGGGCTGCCCGGGTTCAGCCTCTGCAAACCGCCAGTGAGTCAGTGGCGGGGCTTTCCAGAATGAAATGCCATCGAGGACATTGAAATCCATACGGCCGAACCCAATCGGTATATCCCTCGTCACATTCGGCGCTGCAATCTTATATGCCGCAAAGTCAGACAGCAGTATCGTCGAGGTGAAAGTAGAGCCCAAGATGATCATAAACGACGTCGAGAGAGTCAGGCAGGATACGAGAGCCGATAGACCGCCTGCGAAGCATCGTCTGAAGGCTGCTGGCAAGATCATAGAGGGACCGGATCCCGAACTCCGTTGGATGGAGAGAACGGCGACATCGGACAACTCGGCACCCGATGTCTCGAGCATAACGGCCGCCATGGCTGCTGCCACGAGACCAATCTGAAAGCCCATCGACACGCGTATGACTGCCGAGCAAATCGTCACAACCGGGGTTGCCCATTCGCGGAAAGCAATGGTGTTCCAAAATGTTGGCTGCGGGAGGTGATTCCTAGCTCTGCTGGCGCCGAGCCAGAGAAAGATAAGGATAGCACACGAGGCCAGGATAACAGCGGTACCAGCTATAAGGATCAACAGCCCAGTGTATCCAATCCTGTACCACCACCGATGGCTCCAGGATCGAAGCTTGGGCTTTAGGTCGGGTGGCGGAATGGGGTTGATGAATGGCTCGGACTGGGCCTGTGGCTCCAAGTTGATTTGATCCGACGCCGCCTTGTTCTCATAGATGGCTTCATATCGCGGGGAAGCATCGACGGTCGGCTCTAGGCAGCTTAGATCTAGCGGTCGATCTGCTGGAGGCGCCGCTCCATCGAGGTTGTGGATGGCTTCGTAGTGCGCCATCGAAATGAAGGTCAAGGTCCAAGATCGAGTCAGAACAAGTCAACGAGTATCCGCCTGCAGAGAGGAAGGATTTGATCATCAAGTGCCTTCTGCTGCTGGGAAACGGGGCAATGGGAGTTTTGAGAGCAACGCCCCTTGCAAGGCAATCAGGCTCTGCAGGAATCGACGGCATGAAAGTGGCGGCTGACAGCACAGTTGATGACCGAGGATTTTCCAAGGCGGAATTGTGACTTGTTTTGCATGGGAGGGTGGGTGTACAAATGCACTTTGTCGATAATAATAGAAGCGCCGCAGGATAGGGGGTTGCTTGCAGAGTGTCGCCTACTTTCAACACAGCATCTTCAACTGAGGCTGAAACCTGCAGACTCCAGAGTAGTGCAACTGACGCCGTGATATGAATTCCCAAGGACAGCGGGATAAGGGCCCGGGTTGATAGGGGTTGTCCATCCGGTGATAAGCGGTGGTGGCTGGATGCCAAGGACGGCTTATGCCTGGTGAGCTTGTTGCTGATGCAGACAAGTTGCACACAAAAAGGCATCAAGTGTATTTAGTTGGTCGAAGAAGGATTCTGCACCACAAACGAGAACTGTTGAGACCGCCGTGGCGTAACGACTGCTCCCACCCATACTGCCAACTCACCCGTCAGCCTCGTATCCAAGCCCGCCATGCAGGCGCCGCATTGTCCTACGCTGCACTCCTCGGACAACTGCCGCCTTTTGCATCTCATCTCGACCAAGGGCCTGATCAACTCGCGTCAGGCCTTGATTCAACTGTCTCCATGCCGCCTACTACTGTAGGCAGTCAGTCCTGTTGGTAATTCGTTCAATTACAACAAATCTGGTCCGTGCACGTTGCCGGGTCGTCCGTGCACACGTCGCCTCTTGTTGTATTTCATCAAATTCCCCTTCAATATGGCCCGTGCACGCGTCGCCGCCTTGTAATTCACCAAATTACACTTCAAGTAGGCCCGTGCACGCGTCGCGTCTATACCACTTGGTCTATGTAAAGTAGTAGTAGAAGAAGTAGTAGGAATATCCTCTCTATTATATCGTCCCCTTTCGCTTTCGCAAACGGTGGCAATGAAATCTGCGGCCTCTAGAAGAGGGCTGACAAACGGTGGGTGTTTCTAGCAATAAAAGGCAAGAAATAAAATGAAATAAAGTAAAATAAAGTAAAATAAAACTAGTGCGAGCGTCACTCGCCACCCCAGCCGTGCCAAGGGTAAGCACAAGATCTTACCCGTGTCGTGAATGAGTGAGCTGGGTGGCCCATTGTCTATCCTCAGTCACCAGGAGGGAAATAAGCGAAGAGCGTGTACTCCTGAGAAGCCAAAGGGTTTTGTCACTCCTACCCTTGCCTCCAGTATAAGGGAATCAAGGCAAGTCTTAGCTTGTTGTTATCATGCTTCCACCATTCAGCTAGTCAAACTCGGGAGAAGTCAATTTGGCATGTCCTCAATTCGAAATCACGAGGAATCCGCATTCATCCTTAGATACACTCTGAGTAGATGCAGCGAATGTTAGAGGCAGGCCCGAGTAGGTATATATAGTGAAATTACCAGTCATTTTAGGACACTTGATAATGAGCTGAAAAGCTAGACTAGGTATCTTCTTGTGTGAGGGTGTAAATTGGACTTCGGCAGACCTTGTATCCTCTTTTGAGACGGTGGACTAAAACGGCCATCGGCCTACTTATCTAAAGCAGCCTATCGGATGGACGACCCGCACGGGACGGATTCCGACTTACCGGATGCCCAGGTCTTTCAGCTATCAAAAGGCCCGGGAGGACTATAACTTGTGATGTTTTGATTATTGGTGGTTTAAATGGAATAAAACGCCCCCAAGATGGCCGGACTACCAGCCAAGGCTAAAAGGGGCGCTGCCGGCCAACGAGAAGGGGAGAGACAGGGATTGGGAAGCTTGGGCTACCCGGTTCGAGAGAGCCTACGAGAGGACGGCCCCACTGAAGGTCGAGGCCATCAGCGAGTCCGTGGCGATCAAGCTCTTCCTCCGGGCCAGTAAGAGGGGATAATGATAAACCAGTCAGCCCCTGCCACGTCCACGCAGAATGGCCACCCGGAACAGTCTCGGGGGTTGGCGAAGGATAAGATCCGGGCCCTGATGCAAGATTCCCAGGTGCCAAAGGACCTTGAGCAAGAGGTGGCCAACATAGCGGTCTATTTGATCAATCGGACCCCCTCACTCACAGGAAAGGAGTGGAAGACCCCTTGGGAGAGATGGTGGTCTTGGGCAAGGCAGAACGTGGCACACTTTGGCCACCTCCCCGAGAACCCCAAGCCGGATCTACGTCACCTTCGGGCCTTCGGTTGCATTACCTTCCCTCTCACGAGAGAGAGGATGGAGCATATCAAGAGCAACACATCTGTTAATAAAACTAGGCCAAAGGTACCTAATTACCAAGCTAAAGGATGACCCCAAATGGAAAGGAAGGGTGATGGAGACCAGCATGCGCACGTTCACGCTATCCTCCGAAATCGCTACTCTCCGCCAGCAGGAGGCTGATGAGTGGCTGCTGAAGCAACTGACTCGACAAGTAGATCCCCCAGGCACTGCAGAGAGTGACAGGAGGTACGGACTTGGCTTGGATCGCGACGACCTGTTTGTGGATCGCCTTCGATCTTCTGTGCCCGGAGCGACTACCTACGACAAGGTAAACTTGTTCGAAACCTTTGTAGAGCAACGTGACCCTGATGGTTTCCTCCGAAAGCTGGCCGACGCTGGCATCAGGCAAGGCCACGAGGGTCTCGCCAAATGGGCCAATAACCTGGGAAACAAGAACTTCGCGCGCTGGGGTCCTGGGTACAGCGATATGAACGAGTCTCACTTTGCGGTCAAGGTGGTCTGGGGTGATGTCTATCATAATGCTGACCAGAGAGTGAGGAACTTGAAGGGATCTTGTTTCAGATAGGGTTATGTAGTTGGTTTTGGCTGTCAAGTCTGGGCGTCTTGTTTGTTAGTTGACGGTGGATGCAGCCCAGTACGTGGCGGATCAGACATGGATAGAGGGGTCTTGTATGGTTGATCACCATGGATGACAATCTACAGTCTGTTGTTCAATATTATTATACGCCACCATCAGGGCCCGTTCCAGGGCCAGTGCCACAGCGGATGCCCCCCGGGCCTGTAACCGTGTCCCTGTCTGTGGGGACTCACTGCAATGACTCACCCGACTGCAAGTGCCCGGTTTTGGACGGATCCATAACTTAATGGACTGGCCCCCGGTCGCTAGTGCCACTGCCGGCTGGCAAAAGTACTTAAATCCCCCCCCCATGCCAGTTGATCATCTTCATTCAGCCAGTAAACCAACCAACCTCGCCTGCCTCATCATCAGTCATCCAACCGAAAAAAGATGCTGCCCTACCTGGGACTTAAGGAACATCAGGAAAAGGCCATCCGCGGCGATGCAGTCCCGAGGCTCCTTGATAACCCTTGCAGCCGAGCAGCGCTTGTCCGGGGCATTCGCCTGCACTACCACTTCGCCATGGCCGAACCCGTCAAGCGCCTTAGCTCCTCGATGCCTCTGATCGCACGAGCCCGCAACGCCCGCCGCATCATGAGCAACGATATACCGGAGCGGATGGCGGCGGAGGAGCAGCCATACTGTATCTGGCATCCCGATATAGCGACCGAGGAAACCTACCGCTCGCTGGCCTCCAGATTTCCCGATATGCGCTACCAAGTCGGCCGTGCCTGTGCTGCTGCGGGCTACTATGCCCTCTACCAGGAGCTTGACCTCCTACCCGAAGTATCCATCGCCGAGGAGGCGCGAGAGGGCGAGACAGATGGCGGGAAGCTTATCTATGACGAGATCATGAGCTTCAAATATCGCTACGCCATCATGGATGACCACAAGCGTTCCGTCGAGCTGATAAACTTTGAATGCCCGGCGTATCTGAACGGCGATACCGAAGTGCGATGGCGCCTGGCAGCTCGGCAAGACGTCACACACAGCCGCAGAGAGAGCCTCCTCCCATGCATCGAAGAGGATATGCATCTTGGTCTTGAGGACCAGGAAGTCGAGGAAAGGCACGTCACGCTGACTGATGACGAGGCGAAGCTGCTCTACAGCCCTCTGCCCCGGGATCTGCCGACGGTGAAGAAGACGCTGCTGACACAGATGGCTGCCCACGACGGCAATATCGAGCGCTATGCTCGGCTCGCCAACTCGGCAAGAACCTTGACGATCCTGGACCATAAATGTATCTCCCGCGGTATCCTACACCACACTATGTTTGCTCGCTGGTGGGCGGACCAGATCAAGAACAACACCGTCTACGCCACGTCTGCCCCGTACGTATGGGAGTTCCAGCGAGCGATAGTGGCACGCCGCCTCATGCTCAACGACACTTCTGTATTCCAAGACGGCTGGCCACCCGGCGTCCCGATGCCCTACATCATCTGGTGGCCCTTGCAGCCGCAAGCCGAGTTCCTTCGCCGTCTCGCCGACGAGGCGCCCGAGATGAGGAGGCAGTGCGCCGCAGCAGCAATCGCCTGCAACTACGATAACATCTACCGCGCGCTTGACCCAGAACCAAGCTGGCACCTGTGGAAGGTCGCCACCGTATTCTCCACCAACCCGTTTTACCGTGAGGATCAGGAGAGGCGCGGAAGGGAAAAGAATATCGACGTGGAGGATGACACGTATATGGAAGATTACTACCGTGAAATGATGCAGTCGAGAGAGTTTACGCTGCTTGATATCGACTGTGGGGACCTTCGAGACAGTGTCGAGCAGCGCAGGGTGCCAGGATCATCATGGGACGATAAGATGCTCAGTACAGGCGCCGTACAGCTCAGCATCTGGGAAGGCATTGGAAAGGTATCGCCGGAATAGATGTTTATTCTTCATAGTCATTCTTCCCTATCGCATCTCTTCTTTTCTCCCACGTTGCTCTTACTGCAGCTATCAGGTACTTGTTGAATTTTCAAGCGCAGGCCCTCTAGCACTGGTGTAGTAATGCAGAAAGCTCTGATAAAAGTCCATCTTGCTATGGCAACCCGTTCCTGATGACCACGGCTCCCAAGTCTCGCAGGCTCCTCGATCAGGCCTCACCTGACCATGCTGCCTCACTGAATCAATGCGTCGATAAGCACCTTTACCGCAGCCATCAAGACTAAGCTCAGCTGTATTCCAACGTGGTTAGAATTCTTGTCTTCCATCGCCATGCCAATACCCAATCCATGGCGGTACAAAGATCCCATGCATCACGAATCCACCCGACATGTCAACCGAGAGCCATGGCGCCGGCTTGGTGATCCGTTCGCCTCCCTCGGCTTCCCCAATTCTCTCTTCCTCACGGGGGCGAGGCTGTGCCCGCAATTTCTCCCGGCTCAATCCGACCTGCCAAGTTCCGCGGACAAGTTGTGCAGCCGAGGCCCGGAGCAGCCTGCAAACAAGAGGCTCCAATGGGTGGGTGCTTTTTGACATAGGCTGTGGAGAATCTGCAAATGATTGAGGGCATGAACTGTCGGGACGGGACGAACCCATCCTTGCAAGGCACTTATGAAGCCACGATGGCATGATGGGGGCTTGGCCTCGGCCAGGCGTGCAGACCCAGGACAGTCTGACCTGAATTACGTCGTGTAATTTATCTCAGTGCCCCTTGTTCGTACCTGCCGAGCGCCGTTGGTGATCTGATCTACTGCGGCCCTGCCGGGGTCTCGGCTCCGGGGTGCAAGACTGGCCATTTACTCGACCCTTGTCTGATTTGTAACGGCTAAGCGAAAAACCTTGAAAGCTATTAGAACCAACACTTTCAGGTGAGAGAAGCTGCTCTATCCTGGAACCAACAACCTTGGGCAAGAGTAAATAACTCATCCTGGAACCAACAACCTTGGGCAAGAGTGAATAACTCATCCTGGAACCAACAACCTTGGGCAAGAGTAAACAACTCATCCTGGAACCAACAGGTCACGGTGACAATCGGGGCGGAGCCTTGATTCCACGCTGGGGGTTTTTTCTACCAACGCCACCAACCTACCTACTCAAGAATGTAGACCCAAAGTGCGCCGCATT
>JABFEP010000270.1:0-14850 GCA_013618265.1 Fusarium albidum
ATCAAGCCATACCGTCACAGAAGCTAGCCTTTCCTGTATTCCATGATGATAATACCATAAGCAGAACTAAGAATACCGAAGAAACAATTTTAAACTCCTTCTAATATACCCGTTACCTACTTAGCAGTTAAAGTTTCATCCTTGTGCTCAGTTAGTTTATCGTGAACTAGAGCGTTGCCGCTCAAGTCATAATATTAATAAGCTCGATAAGTTACTCTTAGAGTCGGATTAGAGATAACTTAGGCCTGGTCGTGATATTTATTTAATTATGGTATTCTACTTAAACCTATCGGTCGTTTCATTGTTCATAATACATGACACTCACTAATTATTCGTCAACTCGGCAGCTCTACCGCGGCATCACGCCCCTGCTGCGTGTTTCCAGGCAACTCCTGCGGACCCCAGCCTCCCATGTCCTGTGGCCTCTTTGGCTCATGATAAGCCCATGGTTGCGCCGCGGCCTGGTTCCAGTCTTGACTCGGCGACTCTGACTTGCCCTTGCGGCCACGGTTCCTCCGCAGCAGATAGATGGCTGCAATGGCGGTGCAGCAAATCACAACCAGGCCGCCGATGGCACCGCCAATTATTGCACCTATGGGGGTCGACGAGCCGCTGGAGGGCTCATCTCCCGTGGCTTCCTCTGGCAAAGCCTGTGAAGTATTTCGGGTGGTCGACTCAGAAGTGTCCTCGTCACTGCTCTGTGTCGGACCCGTTGTGTCTTCCGAGGTAGTTGTCATTGTGTCTCCAGAGGCTGTTTCCGATGGTTGGACAATACTCGAGGTCGTTTCCGATTGGCTGGTCTCGGCGGATGTAGTCTTGGCTTCGACAGTCGGTGTAATGTAATAGTGCTCGGTTGTAGCCGCTCCGCCGCAGGCAAGGTAGGAATACGTCTGGTCCACTCCAAAGGTCAACAGGGCAATGGAGCAGAAGGACTTGCTCTTGCTGTTCCACGGTCAGCTAGGTAAGAAGAACCGGACGATAGACATACCAAGTAAAGGTGGTGAGATCCTTGCTGTCTGTCATGCCGCATCCGTCTGAGCAGTCCTGCTCATCCACACAGCTACCAGCCAGACCACAGTCCACCGCCGCCTGGACCGTCGTAGGGCAGAACCCCCAGAGTCCATTGCGTGTATCGACCCGACAGTTGAACCCCGAGTCTGCCGTCCTTATCTTCTCTGGGTCGCCATTGAGATATCCGCAGGTCGAGAGCTCAGTGCTGATGGCTTGCGGTTTGACCTGTCGACGAGGATGCTGCCACGGTGACGGCATTAACGTCGCAGGAACAGCAAGGGAGAACTGGGATAGCAATAAAAGCCAAAGCATGCTCAAAGTAGTACCCATGGTGGTTCAAACTTGGCCGCTCTTCACAGGAAAAATGAGTGTTGAAAAGGTGGGCAAGAAAGTCGGCAAGAGACCAGAAGAGCGGAGAATGGTCTCCCAGTATAATAAAAAGGAGGCAGGTTCTTTCTTCGTTTTGTTATTCCGTCTTCTGTGTAGCCTTGTAATGGTTCTTTTTTTGGAAGCTGTTAGCAGTTGGTTCACTACCAACAGTCTTTCGGGCGGATGGCCTCAGGATCTGATTGGGACTCTTGTAACGAGGCAACTTGGCATCCTCCTCGGGGGAACTGTTGGTGTACCCCTGCCGTGCGACCTCGTCCTGCCTGCAGGGGTAAAAGTACAGACATGAACCAGAATCCACGGTCGAGTTTGTAACTATCGTTTCCGCCATTGTCTTCTGAGGCCCGTTCCATGAGAATATTCAGTCTCCTCTACTAAATGGCCCTGCTCTTTACCCGGATCAGAATGACAGAGGAATCTGTAATGAGGGCCAGTGAGTGCGGCGGTTCATCCGGCTGCCAAGATGGACAAAGCTGGATACTTGCAGCCCCCTGGCGGCTAGCAACCAACACGCCAATAACATGCCGTATTTAACCGGGCGGTATTGCACAATGAGGGCCCCGAAATGCGGGCAGGAGAAGACAACCAGTGGAGTCGGCTGTTGGTCGTCGTCCATTTCTCTTCAATCCCCATCTTCCCCCGTTTCTCTTCCGTGACCAGCAGCTCCTGCTCTGCTGCTCCGTCATGAGCTTCCCCGACGGACCTGGTTGAGGTATACAGCCATGCAGCGAAGGCTTCTTGTCGTGGTGCTTGTACCAGCCTTTTGTTTCATGCTGGTATCCACGGGCCTGTATCTCGGTCGCGAACACTTGACGAGGCTGTCGAGTTCTTTTCCTTTTCAGCACCAGGCGAGCCCGACAGCGAGTCCGACGACCATTGCAGCGACCGTCGCAACGACGACCACGATTCCCGGACCAACCGTTGCTAAAGTCGCGACAAGCACAGCACCTACCTCGACCGACGTCGCGCCATCCCTTCCCATCGCAAATGGTGAGTACTGCGCTGTCCTGGGTACATCAAGTCTCACAGTGTCTAGGAACCATCCTCTCCGCCGACCGAATCTCTCCCTACGTCTCATCCATCCTCGATCCCACCTTGACGAAACCTCCACGACTCGAATGCCCTGCCTTGGAGACCAGCCGCTACGACGTCCTGCGACAAGATGGACATCGCGACGAGAATCAGCAAATCGACTTCTTCTTTGCTCTCAACCTGCGCGACTGCATAGAGCTTCTCCCACGCCTGCTAGGGAGTATAGTTGAGGTTGCTCGGTTCCTCGGCCCTCACCGCTGTGCCATATCCATCGTCGAAGGGAACTCGCCTGACGGAACAGAGGATGTTCTCAACGCCTTGGGCCCTTTTCTCGAGGACCTCGGCCTCGCCTACTTTTACAACAGCTCCAAGATCGACCCGAGCAAAGGCCGAGGCGCGCGTATTCGAAAGCTAGCTCAGCTACGCAACCTGGCGCTTGAGCCACTTTACAAAGACCAAGTTGGAGTAACCGAGGAAACCACTGTCGTCTTCATCAACGACGTGGCCGCATGTGCTGAAGACCTCCTCGAGCTGGTTCTTCAGCGACACAGCCTAGGGGCCGACATGACCTGTGCGATGGACTGGACCTACGTCGGCCCCGACCCTACGTTCTACGATGTCTGGGTCGCGCGTACCATACAGGGTACTCCGTTCTTCGAGGTTGGAGAGGATGGGAACTGGAATTCGGCTTGGAACCTCTTCTGGAATGCACCAGAGACGAGGGCCCGGTATAGTTTCCAGCTACCGTTCCAAGTCTTTGCCTGTTGGAATGGAGCCACTGCTTTTACGGCTGCTCCTCTCTTGCACGGCCTACGTTTCCGTGACGTCCGACGCGATAAAGGCGAGTGTTTCCAGGGTGAACCCCAGCTCTTCTGTAAAGATCTATGGTGGAGAGGTTACCGCAAGATTGCAGTGGTTCCAACAGTGAACCTCGAGTACTCGAACGAGAAGGGGGCAGATATTAAACAACTGAAGGGATATGTATCTGATATTGTCAAGGGCCAGGATGAGGAAAGCACTAGGATAGACTGGACTTATGATGCCCCGGATGAGGTGAGGTGTATGCCAGACTGGGGGCACCAGTCATGGCGACCGTGGAATGAAACACTGCGATGAGAAGCTTGGATGGAAATGACTCTATTAACTAATGCCTAATATTCCCCCACTATTCCAAGTTTGACAGACATTCCATGGCCAGGATCAGATCAAGATGGAAATGGCAGTCACCTCTGGCTGCAGAACAGGATACTCGATCGTCCCCTCCGTCTGGCACGCCTCAACAAACTGAAAGGCCAGCCCAAGATCCATCAAGCGGCTGTAGAACAGGGCCGCAGCATCCTTGATTGCCTGGTAGTCAAACTCCCTGTTCTCCATGATGGTTCGGCTCTTGTTCACGTTGTACAGCGACTTTGCGTACGTGATGAGGTTGTAGCGGTCGTCTACCTTGAAGCTCAGCAGCTCGGGCAGCTGTGCGGCGAGCAGCCAGTCCTTCCACTTTGGCCCGTCTGTGCCGATCGGAAGAGCCGCAGTGAGATCCCCCTCCGTGTAAGTCTGCAGTGTAGCGAGGTCCTTTGGCAGGGGTGTGCACAGCGCGGGGGGCTTGGCGGGGACGAAGCTGTAGTAGTAGTCCTGGAGGTAGTTTACGGCAGTGTGCTGGGGTGACGCAGTGTGGATGCACATGGTGACGGCGTCGATGAGCTGGTCGACGGTGGTGATGGTTGGGAAGCTGGGGATCTGGCCCTTGGTCTGGATCTCGTCGCACCACGAAGGAATGTAGGGGTCCGTCTGGACATCCTCGTCCGACTTGTACTTTGTCTCGAGCACCGACTTTACAAAGTCGCGGATCACTCCCCAGAGGAGGTACATGTCTGTGGCGTAGGGGTAGTTGCGGTACTTGTCCCCCTTTTCACCCTCGAGATCGAATCCCCGCTTCTTGAGGTCGTTGGGGATGTACTTTTCCTGAAAGTTGAAGTTCTTGTACGACCAGTTGACCAGTCCGATCGCGTGGCTTCCCACAGGCTGGATCGAGGGCCCAAACCCTGCGAGCCTGGCAATCACGGCCGGCACGAGGAGCGACCGGGCGGCAGAGTTGAGCGCCAGGGTCCTGAACCAATGAGGACTCAGGATCTCGTACAGAAGATGGCCCTCGGGGATGGTGCGGTTCGTGGCCACGATGATGGCCTCCTCGATCATGTGCGTGTCCACGAGGTGTGTTGCAATCTCGTGTCTTGCCCAGTCGGCCGTCTGCGCACACGTCTTTGCGTACCGCCATGGCCAGTCGTCCTTCTCGTCGACGACCCCCTTATCGTCGGGGTTGAGTCTCTGGTTGAAGATGGTGATGGACTCGTCCAGGCTGCCTCTGTAGTCGAGCGTGATGGCCAGAGGGTGGAGTCGTCCATCCGGGTTGAGCTGGAAAATGACAACCGGCGCGCAGGCGTACCGAAAGCTAAAGTTCCCAGTGGGGGTCTTTTGGTCGGGCTTCAACTCGGGGACGGTGTTTTTGAATGATTCCTCGTCCTTGATGCCAGTGGCTTCACGAAAGTACGAGTAATCCTGGATCAGTATATCCTGGCCCTCCTCAAGCAGCTTCTTCATACCCTCGAGTCCTTGCTTGTCTGCCTCGACAACGTACTCGTCGACCTTGTCCGATGAGGCAGCCTCGATGGTCGACGGGTTGACGCCACTGAGGTGCTGCTGAGCAAACCGTGCATCCGAGTACCAGTCTGCGTGTTCACCAATGTTCCTCCCCTTCATGATATCCGTGGCCTCGCTCTGGTGCTCCTTATTCCACTTCTCGCAATCTGCCAGCGTCGGCCCCGCATACGGCGTGTCCTCGTGGTTGATGGTGTCCGGGATGAGGAAGCCAACAGCCTGTGCGATGAGCTGCACGAAACCCTGCTTCTCCTTGTTGAAGATCTCGCCCACACCATCCTTCCTGGCTTGGCCCTCTGGTCCCGGCATCTCATCGGCTGGGAGGCTTTTCAGATGAGGGGGGTAGCCGAACTTGTCAGACTCGGCGTCGCTCCACTGGTAGATGCTCTGTTTCTGTTCAAGAGTTCTCTGCGTGGGGAAGATGGGCTCGTAGCCTTGCGAGTTGAATTGGGACACGGCACTGAGTATGTGTCAGCAGTTTGACATGGAATGGACCTCTGGGAACTTACGACTCCTCGACGATGCTGTACATTTCCGTAAGGGCCAGCTGCGTCCCCTTGTAGGTTCCCTTCCTGATGCCCCTGTCGGCGACGAGACCGCCCTCGGGGTTCCCGGTGCTGAGCACGATGCCCTGTCTCTGGAGCTCGTTCAGAAACACGCCCTTGTCCCAGACCTTCATGGGGGCATTGTCCACGTCGTGGTTGATCCCCGAGTTGAGGATCTCGTCCAACTTGGAACCGACCGGCAGGACTTCAGCAGACATGGTGGATGTGTTTTCTGGTGGTACACAGAGACAAGATATGATGGGGTAGAAAGACTGAGAGTGATGAGTGAAGAGTCTGGGATTTGGAGCTGACGGGTGCTCTATATATGCTCATCGTACTTGAAAACTTGAACTTTGTCGGGTTGTCGTGTAATGCGGGTGTTCAGCTCAGGTCTTGGCAATGGCAGCCGAGAACAACAGATTGGCACCAGGTGGCCACAAGTCCGGAACGCATGCATTCTTCAATAGGTTGACCTGGCTGTCGCCCAACACTGCCATTTGTTGACCAGCTGAGGCTGGATGTGGGGTCGATCGTCGTCTCCGTAGAACTTGGCAATTGGGAAACCTGGTTCATGGTACACCCACGCGAGAAGGCTGCGCAGTGGCGAATACAGGTGACACACAGTCTCAGGCGAGCAAAGAAGAAGGGCTAGTCTTGTTGCAAACTCTGCTCCGGACTAAAATGGAATACCGTCCTCGTCTACCACCTGTTTGGCCTGGTGCAACCTGCAAAGAAACTGGAAGTGGACATGGCTGCCGCAGCGACTACCGCGTCAGTGGTAACAGCGTCAATAGCCGCCGAACTATTAGCCCATCGTCGTGGTCCAGATGTCGGACACCAGGAGATCGTCAGGTCATGGCGTCCCTGGGTCGGCCCGTCAAGTGGCTAGATTCTCAGGTACTACTCTTCTAGCTCACACCTGTGAGGGGAAAACAGACGACCGATTATCAATTCGCGTTGCGCAGTTGGTCATGCCCCAATAGATCACGACATGTGGCTGGCTGTCGACCTGCAGCTGGATCATGTCTCACAACCACCAGCAAGTGTCAGCGCCATGCAGTGGCGCCAGGGCCGAAGAGGGCACAGTTGAGGCTGGCGCAGCGGCAGTGCGCTCGTGGAGCCTTGATGGAGGACAAGAGCCGGGGACACATCTTCACGATATATCGCGAATCGCCTCAGGAGTCTCGGTCCAAGTAACGTCGGCAAGATTGTTTCTGTGGCTGGCTGACGCAACGGGCCGAGGCGGAACAGACGTTGCATCGTCGCAAAGACCAAAGTAGACTCGGCCAGTCATGGTCCCCGACGAGCCCAACTTGGCAGGCTATCCCACGCTAATCTAGCCACCCAATAGCGCACACTCTTGCCTGGATTGCTTCACCAATCAAGCCTGGACCAACGTCCTTTACGCACTTTCAGCCCTGCGATCCACCACCTCGGAAGCAACGAGACGCAGGGAGAAAATGACGAAAGTTGATCAACTCCACCTGTTGAACTATTGGCTAGAAGCAGCTCTAGCCATGTCCATTGCCCAATCAGCTTAACTGGATGGTCATCATATGCGCCTAGACGTTTCAGCTTTTCGGAGCTGCCGCATCGCATTCGCACTTGCCGCATTCGCACCTGTTTGCCGCTTACTAGAGGCGCAGCCGTGCAAGGTAATCCTTGTGTGGAACTCAGCGCAGCATGTGCAACTATCTAGGCACCGGTCAAGAAATGGAATGCCTCTGAAAAGGACACGGAGCCATTCACACGCACGGTGGCGAGCTGAAATGCTGATGATGCTCGTAAGCCGAGCCTATGATGACGTCTTACGCAGAAACCAACAGGTAGCCTGCATAACTACCTGAGAGATAGTTCGTGTTCCAGCCGTGGGGCTGAGTAGAAACTGATATGGATTGCGATATGGCTGGTGCTCAGGCGGCCGCCGACAAGAGCCGAGGATTGAGGCTCGACTTGAAATAGCCCTCCATGATCCTCTCTTAATCTCACACAAGTCAAACTCGGATCCGATCACGCATTTCCAAAACCTTGACCTTTATCTTTCTCACAATGACTACTCAAACTGTTGTTTCCAGCGGCATTGTCAATGGCACTGTCAACGGAGCCGCGCGGCGAAATGACAAACTCCCACAGCAGTTAGTAGGTGCGATGCAAGCCATCTTCGGCAAGCATCCCGGCTACCGCACCAGTATGTACCAGAAACCTCTCGCAAGAATACCAAGCTGACTCTTATCCTCAGCCCACGCCAAAGGTCTTCTGGTAGAAGGAACCTTTACACCGACCGAGCAAGCCAAGACCCTCTCCATCGCTTCTCACTTCAACTCTGCTTCTACCCCAGTGCTGGCTCGCTTCTCTGTCGGCGGTGGCCTTCCGCATGTCGCCGACATAGCCGACGGTGCTACTCCCAAGGGCGTGGCAATTCGCTTCCAGATCGACAAGGACACGCACACGGATCTCATCAGCCACTCCTTCAACGGCTTTGCAGCCCGGACTGGAGAGGACTTTCTCGCCTTCCTCAAGGTCTTTGGCGCCTTTGGAGCTGCTCAAACCAACCTCGAGAATGCAAAGACCAAAGGTGGCGACTCGTCTAAAGAACAGGACATGTTTGACCAGGTTTCCGCTACATTCGGGGCTTTCCTTGCGGCTCATCCATCCGCCGCAGCGTTTGTCAACGCTCCCAAGCCGAATCCTCACAACTACGGCACCATCACGTACTACGAGCCCAACACTCACGTCTTGACCAACAAGGACGGCGAGACCACCAATGTCCGGTACAGGCTCGACCCTGCGGATGGAGAACACCTCTATCCTAATGAGACGTCTCAGGATAAGGCGGATCTGAAGAAGCTTGGAAATAATTACCTCGAGGATGATCTCCAGCAGCGGTTTCCGGATAAGCCCATCGTGTTTACTATCCAGGCGCACATTGCAGGCACGGATGATGATCTAGATGACGCGACTGTTCCTTACAAGAGCACGACGTTTGTTCCGGTTGGCAGGTTGGAGATTAACAAGGTTTCTGATGACAATGCTGCGAGGCAGCAACAGGTTGCGTTCAGTCCGACGCCGGAAAAGGGCGGGGTCAAGGGCATCAAGTCATCTAGGGATCCTCTCATCCAGGCACGAAAGGGTGTCTATCGGATCAGTGCTGATCAACGGAGACATGAGAAGCAGGTGGAGTAGCGAGCAATGTTAGTTTATTCTAGGATAATCTACAAGTAATTATTTTATTATTCGTTGGGTACCCGTCGCTGGCGATGTTATAGAAGTTGGCTTTTAACTACTCACTCTGTGTCAAGTATGCGGCAGCATACTGAGATGTCGACCGTTAATCACGACACAATTGCCGTTGCCCGCGAAGCCAAGTACAACAATCTCATGATATCCCCTGGCGTTCCCGCTCTTTTAAGGATCCGGTCCAAACTTGGCTTCCACATCCCGAGCACCCTGGTGGCGGCCCCGTTGCTGCGGATGCGCTTCCCCGACTCGGAAGCTGCTGCCGAGGTTGGGCTGACCGACAGGCGAGATCGCAGTTAATTTCCACAGCTGTTGAGCATTATGCTCATTGTCGCCCAGTCGGTTCTCTCGAATGAGACAGAGATACTAACGAACAAGACTAGATTTATTCCTGTTCTTATTTACTCCTGACTCCTGACTATCTACGTATTTTAGGCTTTTTCTAAATCATTACCCGAAGGTGTAGGGTAGAGACGCAAGTCCTGTCATCTGTGGCTGGGTCGTGGCTGGTTCTCCAGTGGCTCACTCCAAATTCCGTGCGGGCGCGATAACCTTATCCCCAGGACCCCAGACCCCGCAGCCATCTCGATACCATTGGTGGGCCACGCATCTCAAAAAAAGGGGGATTCCGTTCCACCGCCGCGGAACTGCTCCCTCCTTAGCTACCCCAATTCCAAGTCACAAGGTCATCCTGGATTGCCCCAGCAGCGAAGGATCCATTGCCCTAGGCAATTCCTGCCCTGGCTAATTCCAACCTGCCAACCTTTGTCCATGTCACCCCCGTTGGCCACCCTCTCCTGATCATCACATCGGCACTGCAACGTCTGCAACACAGCCAATCATCCACAAGTCGAATCCATCGCTCTCGTCTTGATTCCTCCGCCAACTTGGCCTCTGTTTCCCCGACGTGACTCCGCGTGAGACGCTCCTCATTGGCCGCATGCAGTCTTGGCTGAGCCCATGTGAGCCTGTGCCACAGCAAGACGGTCGATCCGGGGCCCCCTACCCCGCACGGAGGAACAAAGATTACGAGGGCAGAGACTCTTGTGCCTAGCCCAAGAACGGCCAAGGCCTTCGAAATCGGTCGCAATGTCCGGGCCCAATGCTTGGCCTCGTTGGGGGTTTCTCGGCTGCGCACCAATCACCATAAGGTGTGGGAGGGGATCTGGACATGCTTCCTGATGGCAATTGGTCGTGGCCAAGTCTTACTCGGGATCCTCTTTCGCGACGACCGAAGCCTGATTCATCCTCAGACTGTCCCGAAAGGTTTGGGGGTTTTGCCGGACACTCTGCCCATTGGCCCGCTACCCCCATCGGTTCCCCGGCTGTATGGGCGTGGAGAGACATGACTCGTGGACGCCCATGCGAACGCATTTCGCGGAGGCGGCGTGGGGAACCAGTGATTCGTGGACCCCATGGGGAAATTGCCTCCAGTCGGTCACCTCGGCCCATCTCGCAGGAACTCGGGGCTGCCTTTTACCGAGTGCAGGTCTGTGTTGGTTTGCAGAGTCTGCAGGCCAGCTGGGGATCAACCTCCCTGCAATGCAACGTGTTTATCTACCGCCTATTTCCACCCCCTCTCCTCCCAGCTTTTTCCTTTTTCTTTCTTTCCTTTCTGCACCGACATCAGATCCTGTTGTCCTTCCCCCCCAGACTTAACCAGATTCCCTCCACCATCGACACAATGGCGGCTGTACAGGAACCGGGCAAGGTCGAGTCCCCCCCCGTCAAGCACACCGAGTATGGGGCGCAGAGCTCAGAGGTGGAGCTCATCGAGGCTGCCGTGACGGCCAGCGACGCCGAGGCCCTCATCCCGAAGAAGGAGCTCTTCAAGCGATACTGGCCCGCCGCCGTCTACAGCATGCTCCTCAGCCTGGCCCTCGTCATGGAGGGCATGGACGTCGGCCTGGTCAACAACTTCTTCGCGCACCCGGCCTACCTCGAGCGCTTCGGATGGCCCGACAAGGACGGCACGCAGCACATCTCCAGCACGTGGCAGGGAGCCATCGGAGCTGGGAACAACTGCGGATCCATCATCGGCCTCTTGATCAACGGTTACGTCCAGTCGCGATACGGATCCCGCAGGGTGTACATGGTAAGTCTGCTCAACTCTTGCTCAACTCTTCAATGTTGGTCAAGAACTAACCCCTTAGGCTGCCATGGCCTTGATGGGTGGCACCGTCTTCGTCCTCTTCTTTGCCACCAGCGTCGAGATGCTCCTGGTCGGTAACCTCCTGTGCGGTATCCCCTGGGGCATCTTCCAGACCCTCACGACCGCGTACGCCGCCGAGATCTGCCCCGCCGCCATGCGCGGCTACCTGACGGCCTGGGTGTCCATGTGCTGGGGAGCCGGAAGTTTCCTCGCCACCGGCGTCCTCCGCGGCTCTATCGATCTCGAGGGCGATGCAGGCTGGCGTCTTCCCTACGGCCTGCAGTGGATCTGGGTTCCTCCCCTGCTCATCGTCGGCTTCTTCGCCCCTGAGAGCCCCTGGTACCTGATCCGCCGCAACCGGATCGAGGACGCCGAAAAGTCCCTCCGGCGTCTCGCAAGCAAGAACTTTTACACGGACGAGACCATGGCTCAGACCCTCGCCCTCATGAAGCACACCAACGAGATGGAGAAGATCGAGGCAGAGAGCGCCAGCTACAAGGACTGCTTCAGGGGCACCAACCTGCGCCGCACGGGCATCGTCTGCATGGCCTGGACCATCCAAATCCTCAACGGCCAGTCCATCACCAGCTACGCGGCCATCATGCTAAAGTCTGTGGGCATGAGCGCCACCAACGCCTTCAACTACAACATGGCCATCCAGTCGGTCAACATCTTTGCCACGGCTGTTGCCATTGCGCTCATGGGCAAGATCGGCCGTCGCGTCTTTTACTTTTATGGTTCTGCGGGCATCGGCCTCTGCATGCTGATTGTCGGCATCGTCGGCTTCGTGTCTGGAGGTGACAGCGTTGCCATCGTGACGGCCGCCTTCTTGATCGTCGTCCAGTGCATCTTTAAGGTCTCCCTTGGTCCCACGACCTATGTCATTGTCGGCGAGACCTCTTCCAGCCGTGTCCGAGCCCAGACTATTGTGCTCGGTCGCGCCGTCTACGTCTGCGGCCAGATCATTGTCCAGCAGCTCAACCCCCGCATGCTCAACTCGACGAGCGATGCCTGGAACTGGGGTGCCAAGACGGGCATCTTCTACTTTGGCCTGTGCTTCATCTGGGCCATCTGGATCTGGTTCTTCCTTCCCGAGACCAGGAACAGGAGCTTCGCCGACATTGACTACCTCTTCCAGAAGAAGACCAATGCTCGCAAGTTCCAGACCACTCCTATTGATTGTAAGTTGTACCCCGTCGTTGATACTGGGTGAACCAAGGTCGCTAATCTTGATGCAACAGTGTTTGAGTTTGTGCCCCCCGACCGAACTGCCGAGAAGCTCCAGTAGGATGGACAAGGACAACATGGATGGTGCTTGTGGAAGGCTATGGGACATGCCGCATAGTATCAAGAGATGCGTGGCTTATAGTACATCATCCCTTTAATCTGTACCGAAACTTAATTCACATTCATCCTTCCCTACCCACGAGATCACTATATATTCCATGCTTTCCAACTCACAATGACTGCACCCTGTGATCATGCTCTTCTGCAATATGGTAGATCTGACCCAGCAAATCATTCATCTCGTCGCGGGTCCGCTCAATAGTTGCAGTTCGATTACCCTCACGCCGCCAGCGCAACACGTCGCCGTACATCTTATCGTACCGACGCTGTTTTCCCTCACGCTCGAGGCAGAGCTTGCACACGCCGGGCTCCATCTTGGTCTCGTAGACGAGCTTCATACGGCAAGCCTCACCATCTGATCCTTGGCGCATTGTTGTCGACAAGGACCCCAGCGCCAGTAACCGCAGGTCCACCTGGTCTGCTCAAAGTAGCACCCCGCCCCAGGTGCGTCAACCCCCGATGTGTCCAAGGCTCTGTCGCCATCATCAGCAGGACCATCCTGATGCGGTTCGTCATCGTGCGGCAGGCCTTCGCGGCCGGCAAGGCGGGTGATCTCAGGGTCGCGTCCGTTTTCGAGAGCAGCAACCAACGTGGCATCACCCGAAGCCTTGTAGTGATTAGACTTTTCTGCGGCTGTCGACGGAGGCATGAAGACTTACCCCTGGAGGAACCACGTCATCCGGATCATATGTGTTGGCAACAAGATGCGACTGTGGCTGATGTTGCGTAGCTGTGGTCGTAGTTGTCGCGTCTCCTCCGTCTCTCAGTTCGGCGTGGTCTTCCCTGCCATAGGCTTGCTCCTTTGATTCTGCCCACGTTCTCGCGGCCTCTCCCTGAGTCGCTGCTATAAATTCTCCGTCCGTCAGCATCATTCTCTGAGCTGAGTATTTTAAGAACCCTCACCGTTCACCAAGTCTTTTCCTTCATCGTCAGTAGAGTGACGCGCCGAATCTGAGCCACAGTTCGAGCCCAGAATACTCTCCCTACCGACGTTTTCATCCTCTGGGCAGTGCAAAGATGGCCAGCTGCTCTTGGTGTGTAGCAACATGTCTCTTGAACCTGGCCATACTAACAACAGCATCCTGTCCATCTCGAGTTGACGGAATGCGATTCGTCTCGAGCTTTTCGGCCCATTCGTCACAAAAAGGACAGTCCCGTGCTCGCAAATGGCTCACAGGATCCTGTGAGATGTCTTCGAGGGCGAGCAGCTGCTGATGGGTAAAACTGCCATGCGTGGCGAGGTGTGAGCCGAGATTCCTCTTGGATGTCCTCGTCGCACCACCACATAGCGAGCAAGTGTATGTTGCTCTGTGATTCTTCAATTCATGTTCAAACCATGAATCACGGTCTCCAAAGAGTAGGTCGTCACACTCGCTGCCGCCTAATGTGCAGATGTATGCTTTAAGGTCACGGAATGCATGCTTTCTAACAGACCATTAGCTGGGGGACTAGATGATAGGTTACTTCTGTACTTACTTCCAAGCCTTTTCTCGTTCAAAGGCCTGAAGTGTGAAGCATATCGGGCATTCAAATGGCCTACCCTCTTGAGAAAGATCGGCCAGTAACGGCAACCGGAGAAGTGAGGAAGAATCCGTCATTGTGGAGGCAGATGTGAATGACAGTCCATCGTCTTCCTCTACCCCAAGCTCATTGAGATCCGCCCCCGGGGCGAATGTAGTTGCTCTACTCGAATCTTTTCGAGATGTGGCATCGTCAAGTATCTGTTCGGCACCAAGCCGAGACCTATGATCTCGACAGTAGCTGATCAACTGTCTCCGTTTGGCAATGGCACCACCAAGGCGAGCAGACAGCCATCCAGGGCCTATCTTGGGGTATTTCTCCCTCACGTAGTTGATATCAAACTGTGAAGTAAAGGCCAAGTCTGAGACTTGAAGTGCTCGCTTGAATCGATCGCGGGTTGTCGCTCTGCGTATGAGTATGCCAATCCGGAAAAGGGAACTGATGGACTCGGATATTATCTCCAGAATCATAAGAGACTCATCTGAAGGCTCTTGCTCTGCAAAAGATAGGTCTGCCATCTCTTCCAAGCCCAGGATTGATCCGGGGTCTGGACTCTCCCGAGTGCCGAGTATAATGTTTGATACTAAGAGAGATGAATTAGTAAGTGGTGGATAGAGCCCCCAGGGTACTTACGGTCGTCAGCAGCCTCAGTGATGTCCTCTAGCTGCCTTAGAATCTCATCCCGAACTTCTGGAGTGCCTGAAAGCCTGTAATCTAATGATAGTTTGGTCGTTGATGGCTGCAATGCCCCTAGGTTCCCTGCCCACAAGGCAAACCTTTCCAACACGTCCATGACGGATTCGCGTGACAGGACATGATCAGGACTATTGTCTGCTTTATCGTCCTTGTTTAAATGAGCGACGAGGCCTGATAGCTGTTGCTTTGCTTGCCGAGTCTTGTCCCCGATGCTTTCTCCAGGTCTCTGTTGCTGTTGATCCGATATGGTCCCTTCTAGCGCTCGCTCAT
>JABFEP010000271.1:0-30201 GCA_013618265.1 Fusarium albidum
CTCCATGACTTGGTAGCTCCCCCCCTCTCATCAATCTGTCTCTCAATTCACTGTTGCTCCATTGTCTCGGCCGGGTCCGTCACCCATCAGGTATTTATAACCTGTCATCATCAATCAGCCCGGCTCCGCAACTGACGAATATTCGGGTTCCGTGTCAGCAGCTCTCGTTATATCCGCCGCCTTCGTCCCCCATCAAGCATGCACCTCTGGGTTCCCTCCACAGGCTAAACCTGATCAAGATCGAGACCCTTCTTTCTGCCTCATGTTCCTTTTTTTGGACTCGACCCAAGTCCCGCTTTTACGCCTCCCCCTGGTCCCGGTTTGGACCCAGAGTCAGAGTTGATAGATTCGGCGACTCCAGACCTGGTCTCCCGTCTTCATCCTCCTCTGTATCCTCTGCGCCTCATGCGCTTAGACGAACTAAGCCTCCTTTTTTTTTTTTCACTCACTCGTCCTTCCCATTTTTCTCTATCTATTTTATGGTGGTTGTGCGTTCTGCCCTTTCCACCTCGTATCCGTCCCCTCGGGTAGCCAGCCATCATCGCCTCATCATCCTCTGAACACTCTCACTGCGGCTTGTGCGACACTGCCAGTTTCCCTGCGACTACGGCCAGCGATGGCCAGTCACTGAAGTTCGCATACCCTCCCGCCTCGCCTGCTTGTTTCGCACTCCGGTCCCCAAGTCGACGCCGTTTGGTTGCGCTAGCGTAGCAAGATGGTATAAATTATCAATCATCATCCTCGTCATCTTGGTGATGCTGACACCGTTTTAGGGCTGCTGCTTCTCCCGCTCCTCAGGCCCAAACTCGCCTTACCCAGGTGGCGCCCCAAACGCTTCGTCGCGCGCCATCAATCCTCCCCCGCTCTCCTTGCCAGAGGCTTCTCAAAGTGGCATCCCTGCCGAAAGACGCCGCCGTCGCCACGAACGCCCCCTCGACCAGCACATCGATAAGCCCCTACGACGACATGAGTGGACCTCGCGCGATCGCACATGGACCAGAAGCGAGCTCGCTCGAGAGCGTCGAGACTTCTTCGACACCAGGGTCACGGGTAGAGCCGAAATCTGGCAGACGGTTCATGCTGCCCTCCAGGTGCTGTGGGACCCGACCAGCCAGGATGCCCAGGATGATGGCTCCAACGGCCTGGCCACAGCCCAGCTGATCCTTTCCGCTGCCGAAATCTCTCTACCGACCGGTAACCTCGCCAACGGCGTGTACGATGCTCTCGGGAACTACTACCAGCTTCCGGAATGGGTCGTTTGCGACCCACGGAACGTGCAGGAGGATCGAGAAGAGGGCGCAAAGGGCGATATTTCCACTGCGGGCGACGACACAGCCGCCGACGATGACTTGAGTGACGAAGACGACGAAGACGACGACGAAGACGAAATTGGGGGTAGGAAACAAGAAAAGGGCAAGGAGGTCATCGATGTGCGAGAGCAGGTCAGACTCTGCGCCAGGCTCAGCGAGAACGGCCAGGATATCAAGGTCAGCATAGGAGAGTCTGAGACGGTCCGCAGTGTGGCCAGAAAGATTGCCCAAGAAGCCGGTGTAAGTGCTCGTCATCCATCCATATTCGCATCAAGCAAACGGAAGGCAACTCTAACGGGGCTCAAAGCTTGCATCAACCAAGAAGATTCGAATAGCGTACATGGGCAAGATTCTTAAGGAGCACTCTTCCCTGCCCGCGCAAAATTGGCAAACCGGACACGTCGTCAACGCCCTGGTATTCGAGCGCTAGCTTTGCTGCCCTCGCATCTACGAAAACCTCACGGCACCTTCTGACGACTCGGGCCGTTCAACCAGTTGTGCCGATTCATGAACACAATTTCCACAATCTTCCCTTGCTCCATCTCCAAGCCCCTTTTTTCCGTCCATCTGCCTGCATATTTTCATCGATGGAGTCTTGGCCTCTCTGTTGGTCTGCGATTGTTCCCCATGTCTGGATAATACCCCATGTCGTTCTCCCCGTTTCCTGTCCCGTCGGACGTCTCTTTGGAGTTTGGTTGGTGCTGGTCCAGCGATGTTTTCCCTGCTGCAATAGTTCCGCGCCTGTTACACGTTGATGAGATTGCTTCGGTTTGGATATTCTCCACACAACTATCTTACACACGTATATATGCCCACAGATGTCGCCCAGCCACGCTTTGCGCGTTTCCAGATAATACTAGACTCATCTATCCACATGCACCCGTGCGGCGGCAATTCTGCCATGTCCCTTAATCCTGTGGAAACCCATGTGCCTTTGTTTGGAATCAACATCTACCTAACCTGCTTACAATTGAACTCTACCAGGGACCCTCGCATAGCCTTTTGGTGGGAAAACACCCATTAACATGCTCCGACCCTGACTCCGCTCCAGTCATCGTCATGATTCTTGCAACGCCCCAGCAAGTATTCGCGTCAAGTCTGGGCTCGTATTTCGTGTCACCAGTTGGCCTATGCCGTCGAGCCAATCTTGTTCAGGCCCTTCAATGAGCCCAGGCTCAGGGCCAGGCCCTGTGATCGACTCCTTATTCGAACGAAACCAGTGATAGGTCCGTCCTCGCCTTCCTTCTCAATACTGAGGTTGGCGAGAGCATCCTCGCCTATTGCAGACATTAGCCCAGATCCTGAAAAATAATAATTCACTATCAACTGTGCCAACTTACCAAATACGCTCCTCGCGTAGAGGTTAGCGCTCAGGAACTGGCAATCGCCCTTGAGACTGGCCTCCGGTGTCAGGCAGTTCATATTTGTACACGCCATCAGCTGGTCCAGGAAATCGCGTAGCGACTTGGCCTTTGAGTTGATGTTGACCTTGTTCTCCCACTCAAACTCAGTCCACATGGTACGGAACTGCGTCTCGGTGCAGGTGGCAGGCTGGATGTAATCCATAATGTCCACATGCAGGTCGTTGAGAATCACCACGTTGGTGTCAGTGGAGTGCGCTCCATCGTACACAACGTTACCAAAGATGACACCAGTGTCTGTCGATGAAACCTTGATTGTGCATTGCACGTTGTGGAAGTCGTGGGGCCCAAGGTTCTGAGTAGTGGGGCGCTCAACCACCTTGAGATCACCAAGGGTAGCAAACTCGACTGAGAGATTCTGAAGCGTCTCGGTTGTTTGGTTGACAAGGAGCACATCGAGGACGATGTCAAACTGATGAACCTTGACGTAGGCCTCAGCGTAGACCGGATCCGAGAAACCGGTCAACTGAACCACACGACTGAGCTTGGAAGAGAGGTCCTCGGCGGTCCCCTCACCACCAGTCGCCCGCTCCAAATCAACCTCGATCTCATCGAGACCATCGGCAGCATTCTTCTTGGCGAGTTGTCGGATGGGCACGACATCGTCGACCTGGACGGCCGTCTTAGCCTTCTCAAAAGCCTCCTTGGCGGCGCGCTTCTTCTCCTCAACCTGCACCATGGCGCGGAAGGCCTTGCGGGTGTCATCCAACCAAACAGTTTCGAGCTCCCTCTTCTCCTCAAACTCAGCGAGCGAACGCACACAAGACATGATTCGATCAACAGAGTCTTCGTCAATGGGAGCCTTGACAAATTGAGACTGTCCGACTCGGATGATAGAGATCATGATCAGCATAGCCTCGGCCCTCAGGGCATTAGTCCGCGCCTTGTCGGAGGAAATCTCGTGGTGTCGCATCACAAGCTTGACTAGGGTCGAAGACAGAACAGTTGCCAGGTAGTAGTCGCCATCCAGGATGAGCTGACGCAGAGGAGGCTTCTGAGCAGTCTTGACAGCCTCAAGCTTGGCAGCTGCTGAGGACTGGCTGGTAAGGGCGGTCTCGGTGGCATAGGTACCATCGGCAAGAACCTTGCGGGAGCCAGTAGGTGCCGCTTGTTTAGAGGTTCCGTTGACGTGGTCTTCCGGCTTTTCGTCACTGTCTTGGGAATCAAGGAGTCGTTGCTCGGATGCAAGGATGGGCATCTCGCCTAGGCTGGCACGTATCCTCTTCCAGGCCTCTCGGATATCCTTCTCCTCAAGAGAGTACTCGCCAATGATCCACATGATTCCACGGTAGACCTTGCCGGCGCGAACCTCGCCCAGCGTGGAGACAAGACGCTCAATGATGGTCGTTCGAAGGTTAGGGAATTTTTCAACGACTTCTTTGACGAAGTTGATGACGTCCACAGCAGAAACGTTGTTAAAGTCGGCGATGAAATCCATCAGAAGCTCCACCACGCTCGCAGCAACCTCGGAGAACTTGATCGCGCACTGGTGGATTGAGTGGATGAGGAGGGATCGGTATTCGGCGTTCTTCTCATACTCCTGGTCGACCGTCTTCGAAAGTTCCTTCTTGAGAAGAAGCACAACTTCCTCGACATTCTTGCTGGAAACCATCTCTAGAGCAATGCCCAGTGCCTTCCTTCGGACGTCGATATCGGTACTGGAGAGGACACGCAGAATCTCCATGGTCAAGTCGTCTAGAATACCCTCGTTCTTCTTGCGCAACTGGTCAACTCGGTCAAGCACAATAAGCTTCACATTGTTGTCCGCTTCCTTGATGCTTAGCTCGATAAACTTGGCGGCAGCGGCCTTGACGGCGACGGGATTGTTTGTAAGGGCAGTCAAAGAAGAGGCAGCTTCGTACACAACAGTTGATGCGCCAGCCTCTAGCAGGTCGAAGATCAGTCTCAGGTAGCGCGCCTGTCATTATTGTTAGTACCGATCGAGGTTGTCGCAAGAAGGATCTCTAACGGACCTTGTTTTGGGAATTCTGGACAGCATCCTTGCGAATGAACTCGAGCTCGACAAGCTGCAGAAGCTCCTCTGCGTTGGGAATACCCTCGAAAACAGAGCTAAGATAGACGAGCGCAGCGTCATGGTCGATGCTGGCCAAAGCAGCAAAGGCATTTCTCTTGCAGGTGGCATCGCTTTCCCCTTCGAGGAAAGTGGAAATGAGTTCCGAGGCATCGGGGATCAACGACGGCGAGTGTGAGTAAATCGAAGAGATGGCGAAAACTGCGTTCTTTCGAACGTAAGCATGTCGGTGCTCGAGGCAGGATCGGGCAGATGACAGGAGGGGTTCGATGAGCTCAGCTTCCCTGAGCTTGCAGAGGAAACGGAGGGTGTTGCCGCGAATGTATTCGTTCGGGTGCTGGAGGTCGTTTCGGATGCCATTGCTGGTGCAGCACAGTTAACAACATGCGCCTGATGCGACAATGGTATGACAACAAGGGATTTGGGGAACCTCACCAGACCAAGATCATCTCCTGCTTCAGCTTTCCGCTGCTGTCGAGCTTCGGGCAGATCTCGTAGTAGAAATAGAGGAGCTTCTTGAGCGGCTTGTACTTTGAGGGCATGACAAATCGGATAATGTGCATGAGAAGCGTAGGCATGGGGTCACCGTTAAGCATAATGGTGAGGACGCGCTTCATGGTCTCAACCTTCGTCTCATCGGTGCCTTTCTCCAACTGCATGCGCAGATCGGACACGGTGGGGACGTCGGCTGCATTGTCCTGATGAACGAGACTGTAGGCGTTGTCGAGAAAGCCAGACATCTTGTAAAATGTCGCCAGTGGCTGGCCGAGAGGAGCGGTGGTGTTGTTGATAGTTGTTGTAGATGGGACGTGGCTCTAAGGGGGGACGTAAAGGTGGGATCGCAGGTGTAGGTGGGTGTCAAGTCGGCAGTGGGGAGGCTCAGCTCAGGGGTCTCTTTGCTTGAAGCTGTCGAGCTTTAGATGTCGGGGAAAGCAGCAAAGTCCGTCTCGGCCATTCGTCAAGGTGCCGCAGCGCGCAATCTTCGGCAAATGTCGCCAGAATCCCCGTTGATAATCTAGACCAGCTCGGGCAACGTCAGCTTCAAGAAGATCTGTCCTGCCAGCACGATGTCGAACAGGTGGCACTAAGCGAGTTGACGGGGCGGGAGCAGTCACGTGGATAGGCAAGGGGGAGGTAAGGTTACCTTAAAGGCTGGCAGCCACCGGTGAAGAGGTTCTTCACCTTGTCGGTGAAGCAACTCCCCCCACCAATAAGGTCCGTGCGCTTAGCTCTCACCTGGTTTGTTCTTCATGTCCCGCGATTCTTCCTCAGCCTTGCAAACCCAGCCTATCCATACCAAGCTTCCCGAACTTACGACCACCTTACGGCCCTGCCCACATTCTTGCAGCCGCAAAATGTCTGCCTCGAGCGAGCCCTTTTACCTCCGGTACTAGTATGTACTTCCAAGTTCTCATCTTCCTCTCATTGTCACGTCGTCGACCTGGTCCAGCTTTCGAGAACCCTTGCTGAATGACGTCTTCAACAGCTCCGGCCATATGGGCCGCTTCGGCCACGAATTCCTAGGTACTAATCGTCCTGGCTCTCCGCTCATCGATCACCACGAGGTGCCGTCCTAACGCAGCGTACGTACAGAGTTCGATTTCCGGGTTGTCGGTGACGGTCGAAGCGCGGTCGCAAGATATGCAAACAACTCCAACTACCGAAACGATAGCTTGATTCGAAAAGAGAGTAAGGATACCGAGGAAGGTCTACGAGAACAACCCCTGACAACTCATAGTGTGCGTCAGCTCTGTTGTAGTGGACGAGATCAAGCGCATCATCAAGACTAGTGAAATCACCAAGTATGGGGATAAAGCACATAATCTGCCGTCGAAATTGACTAATGGTGAACAGGGAAGACGATTCAAAATGGCCGCAAAAAAATAAGGATGGGCGCCAAGAGCTCGAGATTCGAATTGGAAACGATCACATCGCATTCGAGGCCAGTCAGACCTAGAAGATGCTGCAGACATTGTAACTAATAGCAGCAGCAGACCGCCAAGATTGGATCATTGGTTGACGTGACAGAATCTGCTGATCCCGAGGGCCTACGAGTATTCTACTATCTTGTCCAGGACTTAAAGGCATTGGTTTTCAGCCTGATTGCTCTACACTTCAAGATCAAGCCCATCTAATTGGACACGATGGAAATTGGGAGCAGGCTGCTTGGTGTAGGATGCGAGATGACCCAAGAGTCAAATGGAGCATATGACAAGGCGACCACTCTGTGCTAAGGAACGATACCCTGGATTGGCAAAGGACGGCGTGCAAGCGTTTATAAGCAGGGGAAATCTCTACGAAATGGAGAGTCGAGAGAACAATGGAAGTTTGGGGGAAAGAGATATCAAGCATCTGGGCGCCTCCTGGTACCAGCGGTCAGCTGATGTCATTTATAGGCACTTCCTCAGATCCATCTTTCAAGCTTCCGATCAAAAGCCAAGGCAACAGGGTCGAATCGCGTGCGCGCGGGATGTTAGGAATACCATGGAAGCCCTGAGAGACATGGTACGACAAGAAATGGAGTTGTTGGGTGAAAATGCCAATCGCGCTTAAGTTTGAACAACGCAAGGCCATATCATGTTATGTGCTCTATGTTTCCAGCCTCAGCATGCATGCACACATCTGGTCTCCAAGAGTAATAAAATACGCGCTCGGGCGTCCGGGAACACACGTGAAAGTCGGGGCGGTCAGAGGAGAAATGTCAAGGGTTGACAGCGTTGACAGCCCATCCCTGTCTCTCATTCTTTCGAGCCGTTGGATGATCATGCATGATGGATGTGGCGGAGGCCGGGTCTTGCACAGAGAAACTGCCGCCGGCCGGATAGGCCCGTCATGGCGTAAGGCGACACGAAATTGTACAGGATAGTAGCTTCAGGATTGTCTGATTTCGGGTCATGCCAAACGGTCTCGGAGTTGGCGCATCATGTCCTGGCACCTTGGAAACGACTCATCACCCCATGTGGATGCAAGCGGGAGCCTGGTGGGGGCCGCTTTAAAGGAGGCAGGGGACCCAACTGGGGCTGACCGTTGGCGCTCTGGGACGGAACCGGAGCAGCCCTGTTCCTATTGCTGGATACTGCTGCAAAGGTCGCTGGAAGGGTACTACGGATCTGCTGGGCAACACTTGTTCACTGTTGAAGGAGACCCCAGGTAAACTGAAATTCTACGGTGGACAGCCTTGAGAGGCATGCTGTGTGACCTTTTCCCTATCTCGCCGAGTTGTCTGACATGACATTTGAGCCGATGGCCCAAACCCGAGGGCCTACAACAGGTCCCACTGGTCCGCCAACATGGACGTCACCCCTGGACAGCCTCCAGCATTTCATCTCTGCATCGCCGCAGGGGGAAAAGGAGAGCTGGATCCGCTCACTAAGGTACATGGCGCCTGGGGAAAGCTTCACCTATACCCCGGGTACCATGAGAGGAATCAAGGTCCCTCCCGCCCGTTACCATCCTGAAGACGGATGCTTCCAACCAAGCTTAGCTCCACGCCTGAAGGAAAGGTACCTACCTAGGTATGCTTGGAATTTTGCACCCGCTCGTCCGCAATCCGGCAATTGAGCAAAGACATTCGTACCAGATTAGGGAGTTGAGACGAGTGTCAGAAGATGGGCCAAAATAACAGGAGAACCACTCTGCCAAGTCTCATACTAGATGTACCAGCCTTTATGTCAACTTCGCTTGATCTCACCGTGGTGTCAATTGTGCCGCAGAGTGCGCGCCAAACCTAACCAGCGCGACTTGAAGAGACGTCGAGGTCCCCACGCAACCACTCCGAGATCCTGGTGCCAGCAAATCAGGCTCGCGTACGTTTTCCAGGTCTCCCCATGAAAAGGCAGAGGCCAGCCCATCATCACCGACTTGACCCTTTTTTTCGCCATCGACCCATTTGCGATCTGGCTCTTGGTTGCTTGTTTTGGGCGCCAGGTCTGGCTTCTGCTCTTGTGTATTATTACAACTCCCCCTTTGCTTCAGTGATGGGCACTTTTGCTGTTTCCTGAAAGGCCTGTTCTTGCGCCCAAACATCGAATTCCTTACTTGACCTACTCTAAACCTTAGCTCGAGCCCCGAGATCGCCACTCGTTGGTGATTAGCACTAAGCGTTGTCTCTGCCGCGCTCTCAGTATCCCCGACGAGCGCTCTACGTCAGGCCAGCCCTTCGACCTTGCATCGTCCATCGGCCTGTTGATACCCTGGAATTCGGCCGTCTTCTTTCTCACAATTTCTTGTTCATCTGTCCATTGATTTGCATTTTTAATTGCCTGTCCTCGCATCTCACGCCGCACACGATGCCAACTCCGTCCTCAAATCCCCCCACCGAGGCGTCGTCGCCGCGATCCTACAGCTTCTCGACCTGCCCCGACGACGTCCAACATCAACAACGCCCTACCTGGCAGTCACACGATGCTGTCCAAGACCACACCGACATGGGCGTTCAGCCCACTCCCAGTCTCTCCGGCGACGCCGCCTCGCCGCTTGCCGTTGACGCAACATCAGCGCCCGAGGGTCCAGCGAGTGACGATGCCATCATGTTCGACGGTCGCCCCTCCGACGACCCATCTTCAAGATCGTCTACCATGTCGCCCCGCCCACAATCTGCTACCACGACTGTCACATCCCCCATGCCCAGCGGGTCAGGTTCCGACGTGATCAAGAGTCGGGACGCCGAGATCGGCAGCCAGTTGAGCCGGGAACCCTCAAACAGCTCACGACAAGCTACCGAGTCTGAGACCACAATCCGCGAACCATCGAGGAGGAGGGGCTCACCCAATCGCGAGTTGGAGTTGGTTGATGCTGATGCGCAAGAAGACGAGCTTTGGTCTCCGTCAATGGGGCCTGACTACTCATGCATGCGGGTGAGTGCATCGTCATGTAACCACGCCGCCATGACGCATGGTATCTGACAAAAACAGACAATCCCATCATCTCCATCGTCGTATCTGCGTCCAGGCAGTCGATTTCACGGAACGCAACAGTCGGAGAGACAGGTCTACGACGTTCAGGTGGAAATCAAGCATGTGGACATGCGCGAGTCCTTCCTCTGCGGATATCTCCGCATCCAAGGTTGGTTACATGGAATCAACAAGTACCATCGATCAACACTAACATGCTGCAATAGGGTTGACGGAGGACCACCCCACCCTCACCACCTACTTCGAAGGCGAAATCATCGGCTCCAAGTACAGCTTCTACACCCAGCATGAGAATTGGGGCGCAAACAGCAAGGTCGATTTAAGCCACTGGGCCAAGTTTACAGCTTTCCGCCCTTTCCAGAAGCAGGCTCGCAAAGGACCAGTCACCATCCGCGATGCTGCCCAACGAGAAACCATTTTTATGCGGTGGAAGGAACACTTCTTGGTTCCCGATCACCGAGTCCGCACAATAACAGGCGCGAGCTTCGAGGGTTTCTACTACATATGCTTTAACCAGGTTAAGGGTGAAGTCAGCGGCATCTACTTCCACTCTAAGAGCGAAAAGTCAGTGCATCCAGTTATCATGCGCCAGCGCCTTACTGACAGTCATTCAGGTTCCAGCAACTGGAATTGAAGCATGTCCCCGACCGCGGGTGCTATGCTGCGACCGAATTTCGTTGAAAGGACATGTCGCTTGGGACGTTGCCCGTCGCGGGTGCTCCCAATTGAGCACATTACAACCTATGAATTTGACCTGGCCGGGCTGGGTCAAAAGGATTTAACTCTGATATACAAATGACACATAGAAGGGAAGCGGGATAGGGCATGACACCTTTATTATGACGTCCTGGTAGGCCTACATGAGTTTTTGCTGCGGGATTTCATGAGGCTTCGGATTTCTTGGGGCTTTAACACATATGAATGCGGAGCATGGGGAACTTTGATGGGAGCAGAGCGAGGTCCTTTCCTATGCACATGTGGTTTATTCCTCAGCCTCGAACTTTTTGAAATATCCACGTCGGAATGGGTTCAGTTCGTCTGCTGTTGTTCCGTTGGCCGTGAGCTGCTGGCGCTTCGCGTAGGTTTCGAGGGCGGACTGGGAAACCTGGGAATCGGGCAGCCGGCGGTACGTGATGAGTCTTCTTGACCCTGCAAGTTGTCAGCTTCTTGTGGTGAATGGAGGGCCGTCTTGGGCGCCGTTGACTTGCATTTGTTGAATGGCTGGGTACAAACCACGACAATCTCTAAGCAGGGATGAGCAGGCACTGGAATCTCCTGCTCCTCGTCGTTGGCGGTAGGCATCCAGAATGAGAGTCTCCCGTCATCAACCAACGTGTCTACCGCGAATGTGAGGATATCGTCCAACATGATGAGGAAGCTGTAAGGCTTCTTTGGCGGGACATAATCCGGGTTCCTGTATCCGTTAGTTCAAAGGGTCTATTCATTTGAGGATCCTGTTGGATGCCGTACATTCCGTTTTGCTTCCCAGCTTCTACCAGCCAGGGAGTCTTCTCGGGGTCGCGAAGCCCAAGGACCCTCAATCCTTCTCGCACTCCATATGGCGGGTCGCAGACGATCCCGTCAAAGGTCCTCCGTTGCCTTCTGACGGGTGTATTGGTCAAGTCGGCTGAGAAGACGTCTCCCAGGCAGGCAGTGAGACCATACTGCTCAAAATTCCCCCGCAAGCTCCTCTTCCCTCCCTCGCCGCGCATGCTTCGGCCGTCAATATCACTGCCCCAGGAAAGAGCGCCGAAGTGGGCACATGCGATAGGGAACGAACCGGTGCCAACAAAAGGGTCGTAGAAGAGCTTCCCGGGGGCAGCGAGAGCAATGTTGGCAGTGACCAAGGCCAGCTCGGAATCCATACTTGTGGTCGAGATGTAGCCTCTCTTCTTGAGGTCGAACTTGATCACCATGTCACGAGATGAGTTTGCCACAAGCCGACCGAGGTAAATAGTTGTGGGATCTGGTATTCCAAGAGGCACGCTGTTAAAGGGCCACATCTCAAAGATGGTGAAGAGCTCATTGGGGTTGGACATTTTGACCGGTCCCTTGAAGCCCAGGAACCGGAACGAGTTGATGAGTTCGACCCTCTTCTTTGCGGACCGGGATCCTTGATATGGATCAACCTCGAACTTGAACGAGGTTTCCATGTATCGATCCCAGAGATGCGATGTGTTTGACTTGACGGCTTGCTGAGTCTCGTCCAGGGTACTTCCCCTGCCCCATAGCTCATGGATGGACTGAGCTAGGATGGACCTCTTGATGAGCCGCCTGGCCGACTCGGCCGAAGGCAGCTGCACGACACAGAACGGAGACTATGTACAGTAAGTTTGAGAGACTGGGGACTGGTAGGTGGATGAAACGCACATCTTGGCTATAGGCGATTATCTTCAAGTCCAATCCTTCGACGAGGGCAAGTGCCTCAATCTCAGCGACACGAAAGGATTCATGCGCCTGCGCAAACTTAATGAGGAAGTCCATTTCGGTGATTCCTCTCCCCGATGCCGATGTCAGATGCTAATAAGGGTCCAGCTCTCTTCCAAGGACATGTGCCGATGGGGGATCAGCCAATCCTTGAGGTTGGCTTCAGTTTTTGGAAGAATGCTAAGTTAATTTTTAATTTTCCTATGCAGCGGCCCTCCAACACGAAAGCTTCGGGATGCAGGGAAACAAGAAGTCCGGTTTCCTCGAAAATTATGCGAGGTCGATAACTCTCTCAGATGCGGTCAACTGCAGAAACACTTTGAATCATGATCTTGTGTGAGAAAAATTCCCCGACAAAACCCCGGCCACCTACCCAAGAAAGCAATCTCATTTTCTGGGCCATTTCGACGACCAGCCATGTCTTCCCTACCCTGCCCACCAACCAACCCACCTTCTTCGCTTCATCAAATACATACATTTATTGGAGGTGGTAAAATTTTTGCAATCGTCATCCATATTACTCATTGGCGGGTGTGATTAATTGCTCGCCTTCTCTGTCATGTTTCCAGCTGCAGCTCCATCCATTTACCAGTCGCCAAAATGCTTCGTCACATACGGCTCCATGGGTCACATCGATACCAAGCAAGCTCCCCGTAACGGCAAGCCTTGGACGGCAGTCATATCACAAGATTTTATTCACAAGGTCTTTTGAATTACGGCATGTGTCCAACTTGGGACTCGGGCTAAATGAGCGCCAGGTCGACTTCATTCTCCCAGCGGACGTTTGCGATGTGGTTCATGCGGAACTCGCCGGCAAGCAGATTGACCCTCGGTACTCCAAGGTCACTATGACACTCGGTGACGTTTTGCAAGGCGATTTCTTCACCGAATACATCAAAAAAGGCATGCATTGTCATTCTTGTCTGTTGAAATATGCACTAATACAGAGCTGGTAGGGGATGTTTTGATGCTATCCGAAGGAAAGACGACTGCCGGTACACTGTACACCCTACGCCAAGGTATCACAAGATGGCAATTTTCTTTCGATGAAGGTTTAACGCAAGCTAGGAGTTCTCGCCATGTATCTCGAGAAAGACACATATGAACGTGCTGGGCTCGTTGGGAAGCCTTACGGCGCCAAGGGGGGAAGGGGGCCCAGGCCTCGTTGGGGTAAGTGGACATGAAAGAAGTCAACAACTCAGCTAACGATGGTCAAGTTGTATCATATAACCTCAGAGACCCATCCATGTTTCGTGGGAAGAAGGGCTTTGACCGATTGATCTATGCTTGCAAGACTGTCTTGAACCAATCCACAACCTGGCTCTTTTGTAACACCACTGGATCAAGTGAGTCTTTTGAAACACCCATATTCCATGATGCACAGTTCCTCTAACAAACTGCAGCACCGAGCCCAGATCCTCTCCAAAAGTTCTTTCCCACTTGCTTCACCTCGTCACCAGGTATCTCGAGAGAACTTTCCGTGGTTCTACCAAACCTCGACGTAGACCCCGAGGTCCTGGCCGGTATCGATCGTGAAGGTCTTGGAGATGCTGCAACAGATTTCTACGAGTGGTTGTCACTCGTCCGTCTTGGGAGCCCACGTGTGGAATCTCAGGATAGCATCGACCCATACCTGTCACGATATCAAGTGCCTGGGGACGCCAACAACACGACGAGGATCTGCAAGATAAGCTGGCAAGGGTTCATCTCGGCGCAATGGCTTCGTGAACTACTCTTGAGCATCCTTGCCACCTGTCCCTCTGGGATGTGGTTCTCGCTCAGTGCGACGTGTTTCTCCAAAACCGTATCAGGAAGTAGTGATGATCTCACGATTCTTCGGCCACCGACTGCTGCGGGCAAGTACCTCCTGTGGGAGATAAAGGTCTCTGAATGACCATCTATTCTTGCCTTGGTCTGACATTTCGATCGTCGCTGAATTCCCCGCCGATGATAGCGTCCTCGACCAGTTTCCGCAAATCGTCTTGGCCTTGGGGTGTATTGAAATCGTCGCGCCGGGCCAGCTCTTCAATTCGTCTCCGGAATCCGGGGTCGACGTCCGCGGGGATGTCCTGGGTCTCGTCCATGGTACCGACAGTCACCGTCATGCCCTCTGGGGGTGGGGGGATGACTTCGGGCATGATAGCAGCGGCAGTTGATGCAGGATCTTCTGCTTGCTTTGTCTCGATCCTGGCCAAGTACGCAGCTACGGCGGGAAAATCGCCCTCGGATTCAATCTTCTCCCTGGCTGTCAATCCCTCCAGGCCTCGGTGGCTGACATTTGCTCCAAGCTCTTCGACAAGGACCCTAGCGGCGCCCTCAGTTTCGACAACGAACAGTGCCGTCTCGTTGTCCTCGTCCCTTAGGTCAACGTTGACTTTGAAATCTCGAACGAGCGCTCGGAGGAGGTCCAGATGGTTGTAGCTCGCAGCGGCGTGGACGAGGGAGTAGCCATGTTCATCTTGTGAAGAGGCGAGGGCTGGATTTTCTTGAAGGAGGGGCAACAACGCGGGGCTGTTATCTGCTGCCAAGAGGTACGGATTCGTTGCGTGAGACATGTTGGCGTGAGAGTTGTACTTCTGGTGACGCTGCTACTTAACGAGTCTGGGTGATCGAGCGAACTAAATGGAATGAAAAGAATCCAGACCGTGTTGCGATGCTGCCACCCTGAAATGGTGAATCTTGAAGGGATTTTTGGCGCCGCGGGGTTTGGTGGGACTAATAAATGCACACAGCATTGAGTCAACGATCAGGGTGTGCTTCTAAAAAAAAACACCCACCTGTACAATCATTCACGGCAAGTCCATCTAAACCAGCCCTAGGCTACCCGATTCACTGGGTTCTCGTAAAAGCGCTGGCGCCTTAGGAAGGTAATGTTGAAGCCACAGACGGCGTGACGCATTCAGGGTAAGGCACCAATTCAACTCAGCGGCAGTCACCTGAGGTGAGGTGAGTCAATACAGGCCCGTAATGATTTCCACGACCTAAAATCCCCAGAAAAGCAACTCACCGGCCACTGCCTGCACTGCTGATCAACTTGATCTGTATTGCCTGCGGTCTGACTCACCTGTCGTCTTCTGAGCGTGCCGAAGAAGGCCTCGCCTGGGGCGGTGCATCAAGGCAGTTTCCATCAACAGGGCCATTTGTTACCCACATCCTGCGCCACAACTCTCTCAACCAACATCAACCAAGCAACTGCCGGACAAGAAATATAAGGAAGCCGCATGGACACCCTGGGATACCCACCTAGATAGCTGAGCAGACTATCCAAGGACCCTCGAACGTTCCTACACCCTGCCTTTGAACTCGCCCCTGCAGGGTCTGGCCGGAACGACTGCACCGTCCTCAGCTCAAGTGGTTGCGCCTCCAGAGTCATCATAGCGAGATACGAGACGTGTGAGTATCTCGCCCCCTGTGTCCATACACCGCTTTACACTACGAAAGAGTAAGTGCATGTTTTGCGTGGCTTTTGTTTTCAGGTTCAGGAATAATAATCATGTGGTTATTGTGATACCGGCACCTGGCATTTGCGAACCTGGAAGTTGGGTCAGGTACCCAGACTGACCTCAAGCGAGGAAGGTTGGATCTTGGGTCTTGCCTGGGGTATAACCCTTTGCACTTAAAATTTCGTCTCAATTTCTGCACTCTATTCGATCTCTTCTTCTCACATCCGCCAGAAAAGCGATTACGAGCCATTCGATCCTCGGCGCACCCTCGACGCGCCTCGACAGAATGGCTGCACCGTACACCCCCCAGGACGTTCAAGCGGTTTCACGCTTAGTGCACGCTCTAGATGCCGCCAGAAAGGATAAGCGACGCGGTGGTTTTGCGGTTAAGAAGACGACGTTTGATGTGAAAGAATCCGTGAATGGTATTCAGGTCGACTCCTGGAGGATGCAAGATTGGGACTATAAGCGCCGTGATTTGCCTACCTATGCGCGCGGTCTCTTTACGACCAAGACGAGGAGGAACGAACCCGAGATTGCCGTGAGAGGCTACGACAAATTTTTCAACGTCGGCGAGGTCCATGAGACCAAGTGGGAAAACATCTTCACACGAACCCAAGGACCCTACGAATTGACCCTTAAAGAGAACGGCTGCATCATTTTCATTGCCGGCCTCGAAGATGACACTTTGATTGTATGCAGCAAGCATTCGACCGGTGACAGAACGGACATCCAGGTCAGTCATGCCAGCGCTGGCGAGACGCGCCTGGAACAACAACTGGCTGCTGTTGGCAAGACCAAGGCAGATTTGGCACGGGAGCTTCGCAAGAGGAATATCACAGCTGTTGCCGAGCTATGCGACGACACCTTTGAAGAGCACATTTTGGCCTATGGCCCCGAAAAGGCCGGCCTGTATCTTCATGGCCTCAACCTCAACCTCCCCGAGTTCGCTACTTACCCCAGCCCTCTTGTGCAGGAGTTCGCCGACAACTGGGCTTTCCGCAAGACTGGTCTTATCATGATGGATGATATCCACCAAGTCAAGGCATTCCTTGAGGAGGTAGCTGAGACTGGAGCCCATGATGGCCGAGATGTTGAGGGCTTTGTCATCCGGTGCAGAATGACACACGATCCTTCCTCAGTTCCATACCGCGACTGGTTTTTCAAGTACAAGTTTGAAGAGCCTTACCTTATGTACCGCCAGTGGCGAGAGTGCACCAAGGCCTTGATCTCCGGAAAGCAACCCAAGTTCAAGAAGCATACTAAGATCACCGAAGAGTACCTGCTCTACGCTCGAAAGCGCCTTGCTGCGGACCCCAAGTTGGCCAAAGAGTACAACCAGAATCACGGCATCATTTCTCTACGCGACGACTTCTTGAACTTTAAGAACCTCAATGGCGCGGATGCTGCGAACATGGACGACATCGACCCGCTAGTCATGACCGAGGTAACTCGCGATGTGATCTTATGCCCTATTGCCACAATCGGTTGTGGAAAGACGACAATTGCGCAGGGGTTGACACACCTATTCGGATGGGGACATATCCAGAACGACAACATCTCTGGCAAAGGCCGTCCTCCTCGGTTCACAAAGATGGTGTTGGATGAGCTCAAAGATCACGCGGCAGTAATAGCGGATCGAAACAACGCACAAAGACATGAGAGAAAGCAAATCGTCACGGACGTGAAGCTTCAGCATGCCACGGCAAAGCTCGTGTGTCTTAACTTCAAGCACGATGAAGAATCGATCGATGAAATCCGGCGCATTACTCAGGAGAGGATCATTGAACGAGGAGACAATCATCAGACTATTCATGCCGCCAGCGACAAGAACAAGTTCATTGGTGTTATGGAAGGATTCATTAACAGATTCGAACCCTGCAACCCGCATGCCAGACCCGACGACGGCTTTGACGTTGTCATTGAGCTCGACCCAACGACTGGTAGTCGTCAAAATCTCGAGACTGTTGTCATGCAACTACATAAGTTCTTTCCGAACCTGATCAAGGAACTCCCTTCTCCTGAGGCGCTGGATGGTGCCATTGAATTTGCGCTGGGATATAAGCCTGACTTCAAGCATGAGATCCCTGATCGTGGAAAGAAAAATGGCCAACAACAGCAGCAGCAACCCAAGGCTCAGAAAAAGAAGAAGGTAGAGTACATATCTGTTGGTGTCTCTAGCCAAGAGCTCAATGGAACCCTGGATCGCGCCTTCAAGGACACATCCCCGCCAACCTCCCGTTTCTACATGCAGCTCAAGCAGACACGACGTGTGCAGCCCAAGTTCCACGTCACTTTGATGCATCGTGCGATGTGCAGGGAGCATCCCGAGCTATGGGAGAAGTACACCAAGCTCCAGAGCGAAGCAGAGGTAACTGGCAATCCTGAAGGAAAGATCGGAGAATGTGACGTGATGCTCGAACGGGTGAGTTTTCCCAGCAAGAACGACTTTGACATCGGCGGGGACTAATTCTCTGCAGGTTGTTTTCGACGATCGTATTATGGCCATCGTTGTCCGCCTGTCAGACCAAGATGACCAATGGCAATGTGTGAATCGCGTTGCCCATATCACCGTTGGCACTCGAGACGACACGGTCAAGCCCAAAGAGAGCAACGACTTGTTGGCGAAGTGGTTGGAACTGGGAAGTTCGGAGGAGACCAATATCAATGAGGTTGTGTTCACGGAGAAGCCGACACTGAAGGGGATAGTTGTCCCGGTATTGAGCAAGTAGTGAGGAGATGAGAGGGCAGTACATCAAATAAATGACTGACAAGTGAATTCCATTCGCACTACGAACAGAAAGCTCAATGATGTAGTCTAAGTCATCGAAAGTTCTTATTTGCCGAATTACGGCCTTTTCGGTTCTTACGAGGTATCAAGCGAGACATGTCCGTAGGTCATGCCCATACGAGGAAAAGAGGATGAAACCAAATATCTAGGAACAACCAAGATGATATGTGTTGAATGTATCCTGGCTCTTTCATGCCTGCACCATTCAGAACCGGGCCAGCACTCGGCAATGAGTTTTCTACAACGAGTCGTGGAATGCTAATCTTGACCAACAAGAACAATATGTGCACCTAGTGACCAGGAACGCACATGAGAGGTAGAGTTTGCAGAGATATATCGTCAGAAGCCATGGCACCCGCCCTGGGGCCACAACATGAAACATTGATTGAAAAGGGGTATTCTAGGATCGTCATCAAACACAATAAACCAGCAGATGATTGTTTAAACATAATTGGCCTTCTACTCGTCATCGAGAAATCGGCTTGCTAGGGCTCCAAAAAAAGGTACCTCGAACCTGGGATGCTGTTAGAGAATAGGACTGCCTCGAACTAGCCTGGACACGTACCTATCTAGAATTTCGGCGTCTCTATATGCTCGTAAAGTTAAGAAAGCGATTAGGGCAAGATCACCGAGAAAGAATAGCCAGCTGAGGAAAGGCGACCACGAAAAGACTAGATGGAATATCATGATGGCCGTGAACAGCAATGCCGATTGCCAAGCGTGAAATCTGAAATAGAATAGTTAGTATCTGATAAGCTTTGAGGGACCATTTGGAATAGCCAGGGGACTTATCCCAGAAAAGACCTACCTCACATAATCACTGTTTTTTTCGAGGATAAGCAGTATAATCGCCCCAAGCGGCGGAAACGCCACATATGCGAGGCACGCCTCGTAGTCAAGGCGCATCCCTAGGCTCGTATCAAACTCGCTGACCTCGGCAGCAGGGTATGCTCCGGGCATCGCACTCGAGGCTCCAAAGCCCCTGTTGTCGGGGCTGATGGCCACCCAACCGGCGGACTGTCCGTCGAAGCCGGTCCATCCTCGTTGAGGTTGCGGGTGCTGTAGCAGAGGGGGTGACGCGACGGGCGAGAATGATCGTCTGGCGTCGTAGGAGGCACGGGGGGAAGCGCCGTGCTCGGGGGAAGTCACGCGCGAGTGCTCCGGCGGGGAGGATTGGTAGGGAGCGAAGTCCATGGCTTCCGTGGTTGCTTGATCCTAGGAGGGGCCAAAGAGCGGCATTCGCAAACGACGAGTTGTTGAGTGAGATATGGGGGCGCCCGTATCGGTGGGATCCCCTCGTCAAGGGCCGGGCAATTGCCTGTCGAAGAGCAGCTCGGTACTGTATTGGCCGAGGGCGTAGGTCGGGATTGATGGTAATCGCAACTGGAACCGAAGAGCTAAAATGCCCGCCGAAAGAATGGAGCAGACAGGTACCGACGAGAATAGGTCGCGAGATTGACCTGACGCAGGGCGAGTCTTGTAGAGAGGCGGGGTGAGTTGGAGGTAGGTGGTCGGCAAGTTGCTCCAGCTTGTCGTCCAAGGTGACGACGACGCCGTGATAGGAAGCTCCCAGCCACACCTGTCCCAGCCACAACGCTAATGTGAGCGTGCCACCAATGAGCTTGATAATTGGGGCTGTCCCTGAATCAGAAAACTGGGGGTTTCTCGAGATGTGAGGCAGAGCAAGCAAGCATATTCCTGGAAGTCTAGTAATTAGCATCTTTGCCGCTCTCACAGTCGAGACCGTGGCTGGCCATGGTTTCCGTATCATTGATTTCTAACTAGTTAAATCGCCCTCACGCTGTTCGTACATTTATAGATACAAGTCCTCTCCCCTTCGGACCTTAATTGTACAATAAACCCAACAGAGCCGGTCCCCCGTTTTATTCGCCTTCTTTCGTCTCGCCCTTGACCTCATCCTCTAGCTGGCCCTTGCGACCTTCCAACGCTAGCCATAGACTGCGACTTCCTCCCTCCAGCGTACTGGTAATGCCCAAGCCCGCGCCTTGCAGCATGGCCACCAGTTGCGCGCGCAATCCGTCCAGGCCTCCCTCAATACCGCCAACCCAATTGACGCCAGACTTATCAAAGATCTTACCTTCAACCCGACCACCCACAAGCAGCAGCTTGGCCAGACCGCTCTGGCAGATTGGATCATGAAAACCAGGGCCCTTCTTTCTTGATGGCGCTGGGAACTGGCCTGGAACGGGAGCCAGGATGCTCAAAGCAGCAGCGACGTGCGCTGGTGAGACCGCAGGGAGCACTAAAGCAGCGAGGGGGCCAACCAGTAGCGGCTGGATCTGCGCGTAGTTTGAGTCCTCCGGGACTTCAGCCTTCTTGATCGCTTCGTAGGCGGCCTTGGACAAATCATGAACTACAGGTCCACGGGACGTTCGGGCTGTGCTTGTGGAGGCAGCAGCGGTCTCTGGGTCGTAGAACTCGACTAGCTTCAAAGCTACGCTTAGCATGTTGGTTCTGATAACCTGCAATTGGACCAGGGGGGCAATATCGACGGGTTCGGCGCCAGGAGCAGCATTGGGCGGGGGGACTGCGGAAAGTGCCTTCTTCAGCTCCCGTCGCACAGCAGCCCATTCCACTGCTGTGAGGTTGCTGTGCTGGAAGAACAGGATCAAGGGCGTGGTGCGCAGCAGTGATGTGTAGGTTCGAATCAACTGGCTCTTTCGCGTCTCGATCGGGCGGGCACTGGGAGGCTTTGTGGCAGGGACATGCTCAATGGGTGTTGGGAATTCGGTGACTGCGGCAGAGTACGTTGACGATGCCGACATGCTGCGTGCCGCGAACGCCCATGGTTTTTGGGCGATGCTGGCTTCCCTGCGCAATTGGCGCAGGCAAGGCGAGGTCGCTCGCGATATCCGTGAAGCCATTGTGCCCGAGACTATTGGAATCATATTAGCACAAGTTCACGCTCTTCCAGACACAGGTTGTATACCTACGTGAAATGAGATATTGCTGGCTCATCCTCCAGTTCAAAAAATCCCCAGTCGCCTACGACCCATTGCCAATTGGGAGTGTCTGGTAGCTGGCCCGTGCACACGGAACAATTTGCCGCCGCTTCCACCTCGAGGCCAACACCGAGCTAAGGCTGTGTGCTCCGCCAACCAGGCTGATTACGCGCGACCCGACTGCCTACCTCACAGCTTGCTCTTAGTGCCTGTGGTGTATCAACAGCTTTCGCCCCCTCAACCTACGTTCGCCTTTACCACCTACGCCCAAACACACCGCCGCTGCCGTCGATCCCGCTCTACCGACTTTGATTATTTCTTAACCGGAGACGTCAATCGTCCCTCGCTTTTCATCATGTCGACTCTCGAGGAGCTCGATGATCTCGATCGCCGAGACAAGGAGGACAAGAAGAGAGATGGCGTCGACGACAAGGACAAGAAGAAGGAAGCCGATGGCGATGCGGAGATGAAGGATGCTGAAGAGGAGGAGGATGATATCCTCGACGAAGAGATCCTTGGGCTCAGCACACAAGACATCCAAACCCGCAAGCGGTTGCTCGAGAACGACTCCCGTATTATGAAGAGCGAGCTGTCTCGGTTATCACACGAAAAGGCTGCCATGGGCGAGAAGATCAAGGAGAACTTGGACAAGATTGCAAACAACAGGTTGGTGTTGCAGTTTCTTGCCAATGCACAAGGTTCCCCGTCTCTAACTAGCGCAGGCAACTGCCATATCTCGTTGGAAACGTTGTCGAACTGCTCGACCTTGACCCAACAGCCGAATCGTCCGAAGAGGGTGCCAACATAGACCTGGATGCGACACGAGTTGGCAAGTCGGCTGTCATCAAGACATCTACCCGCCAAACAATCTTTCTCCCTCTAATCGGTCTCGTCGATGCGGACAAGCTCAAGCCAGGTGACCTTATTGGTGTCAACAAGGATTCGTACCTCATCCTTGACACCCTTCCGGCCGAGTATGACAGCCGTGTCAAGGCGATGGAGGTGGACGAGAAACCCACAGAACAGTACACTGATGTCGGCGGGCTGGACAAGCAGATTGAGGAGCTCGTGGAGGCCATTGTTTGGCCCATGAAGGAGGCTGAACGGTTCAAGAAGATTGGCATCAAAGCCCCGAAAGGTACGAAAACCATAAGTGTTGGGCAAGATACTCGTCATGCTAACGCAGCCTTTAGGTGCACTAATGTACGGCCCCCCTGGTACCGGCAAGACCCTACTGGCAAGAGCTTGTGCGGCGCAAACGGACGCTACATTCTTGAAGCTAGCAGGCCCTCAACTTGTCCAAATGTTCATTGGTGATGGTGCTAAGCTTGTCCGAGACTGTTTCGCACTGGCCAAGGAGAAGGCCCCAGCTATCATCTTCATCGATGAGTTGGACGCTGTTGGTACCAAGCGATTCGACAGTGAAAAGAGCGGTGACCGCGAAGTGCAGCGAACCATGCTAGAACTGTTGAACCAGCTCGATGGATTCGCATCTGATGACCGAATCAAGGTTCTCGCTGCCACAAACCGAGTTGACGTGCTTGACCCTGCGCTCCTCCGATCCGGTCGACTGGATCGCAAGATCGAGTTTCCCCTGCCAAACGAGGAGGCTCGCGCCCAGATCTTGAAGATTCACTCCCGGAAGATGAGAGTTGACCCTGGTGTCAACTGGGGCGAGCTGGCGCGGAGCACTGACGAGTTTGGCGGTGCCATGCTGAAGGCCGTCTGCGTTGAAGCCGGCATGATTGCACTGCGATCGGGCAAGAACAAGATTGGCCATGAGCACTACGTTGATGCTATTGCCGAGGTGCAGGCTAAGAAGAAGGACGTAAGTGATGGGATGCTTAGCTTGTCCCGTGTGACTGGGTTGCTAACTTGGATTTGCAGACTGTCAACTTCTACGCTTAATTGTGATGACAGTAGATGTTACGGAATGGTACGGAGGCCACAAGAGCCTGGGCGCTGGGGACTAGATAAGGCGACGGCACCCATAGATCAATGTAACATTATCTCGCGGCTACTGCCCGCCTGTTTTCGAGCCATGAAATTGGCGCCTAGTTTGATATGCGAATAGCGTGATCCAAGCTTGTAATTCTGAATCGCCCGGGAACCCTAGTAAGATGACTCTGGATGGAAGGTTTGCTGACAGGGCTGACTTATTATTTCGAGAGAAGCTGTAGTTAATGGAAACTTGTGAGCCACGAACAAGAGGGCGAACAATCTGAACCAGATTTTGTTTGGGACGGCGATTCTTGAGGGAACCCTCTATCCTAGCGTCTCTTTTGGGCAAGGTCGGAGAACTAACCCCGCCGGAGCTTTTGTTCCATTATGGAATCGAGATTTCGATTTCTCTGCGGCTTGATGAGCAGCTGTTGGGCCAAACACATGTGAGCTCGCAGATGCCAGCAGTACAGGCAGCCGCAACCCAGGTGCATGTTTGGCACCGGAAGGTACCGATATCCACTTGATTTTCCTAGGTAAGCGAGCACGTCCTGCACGTTCCCCCGTTTGGGCCTGGAGCTTGTGCGGGGCTACTGATGCACGATACGTCATGGTGGCGCCTCGAGATGCCTCCATCCAAGGCTTCTTTGTTGTGACCGCATCGCGATGATGAACGAAGGACGATGATGATGCCTGCGGTGACGCTGATGAGACATACGACCGCTCGGTCGTGAAATACTGAAGTAACGGGATCCTGGGGCTCGCGGAACTGCACAGGGCCCTTCATGCTTGACCAGCCTGTGAAACAAGTATCCTGTACCTTCCGTTATGCACAAATGCCAGATTCCAGCCACCCAAGACAACCGCACAGTGACGTGATAGATTCCTCACTCGTGGCTTGCTCTCTCCCCAAGCTTGCCCTTCTTCCCCCCTTTATCTCGCTGGAGCTGAAATTTGTTCTCATTTCTCTCCCCTACATGCAACATCTGCTCAAGCTTCCAATCGCCTCCCTCATTGCCATCTGGTTTTACCGTGATACCCCTTCCTACCTCTGACGCACCTCACTTTGTGACGATTCTCGGCTCCATCAGCAGAAGCCATCATGAGGTTTCTGGCCGCCCTCTTCGCCCTGGTGACATCCACCAGCAGCGTCACCGCCAGCACATGGCTCCCTGGATCAAAGCCGGGTAGGAAGCCTGCTCGATTCCTTTTGAAGAACCCCTTCACTAACCAATGCAGTTTACAACAAATGGCATGAGACAGAGTTGGAGCGCTGGCTCTCGGACCACGAGATCCCCTATCCCACCCCAGCCGATCGCAAAGATCTTGAGGCGCTCATCGAAAAGAGCTGGGATGACTATGTAGTTGCACCCTACAACAATTGGGACACTGCACAGTTGAGCTCCTACTTGCAGGCCAAGGGCAAGGAGACCAGTGATGACGCCGCTGCAACCAAAGACAGTCTGCTGTCGCAGGTCAAGGTTAATTGGTACGAGACTGAGGACAACGCCCAGTCTGCCTGGCTCAGCGTCAAGGACTGGATCCTTGACACATGGACCGAGAGCCAATTGAAGGCTTTCTGTGACAAGAATGGAATTCCTGGTAGGTCTACTCTATCTTCGCCTGAATCTTTCAAGCCCACAATCCCCGCCGGTACTGACAGGTTGCCCTTTCAGCTCCTCAGCCGCGCCAGCGTGATACTGTCCTACAAAAGGCTCGCGCCAACTATGAGGCTGTTGCCAAGAAGGCTAACGAGGCGTCCTATTATCCTGGGAATTGGTTGTATGACTCTTGGTCCGAGTCTGATCTCAAGGAATGGCTCGACACCCATGGTTTCCCTGCCCCCCAGCCTCTGGTTCGAGATAAACTCATCGCCTCCGTCCGCCGCAACTCCCGCCTGGCCTACCTCAAGGCCCAAGATCAAGCAGCGAGCGCCACAGCTAGCGCCCAGGCTGCCTACGCTACGCTCACGGACATGATCATCGACGCTTGGAGTGAGTCTCAGCTCAAGGAATTCTGCGACAAGAATGGCATTGCTGTTCCCCAGGGCACCAAGGTGAACGAGCTCCGCGCTCTTGTTCGCAAGAACCGCGCCCAAATCCTCGGCGATAACGTCGCTGGCAGCGCTTCCTCGGCCTTCGGTGCTGCCACATCGAATGCCCGGAACGAGTATGCCAAGGCCACTGACAGCGCCTCGCTTGCCGCCCAGGATGCCTTCAATCAAGCTGTCGGCACTTGGTCTGACAGCCGCCTAAAGGCCTATCTCGACGCCCGCGGCGTCCCTGTTCCCCAGGGCTCGAAGAAGAACGAACTCGAGGCTCTCGTCCGAAAGAATTCTCACATCATTGCCCATGGTGGCAACGCCTGGACTTTTGACGATTTCAGTTACGATAACCTGAAGAAGTATCTCTCTCGCCAAGGGGACGCTGCTGCCAAGAAAGTATCTGAAAGGAAGGACTCGGGCCGTGACGAACTCTTGAGTGCCGCCCAGTCAGCTTACTCTTCAGCGTCCTCCGCTGGTGGATCAAACTGGGCGTCCGCCACTAACTACCTTGCCTCTGCCACCGCCACCGCTAAGCAGAGTGCCTTCGACCAGTGGACCGAAACTGACCTCAAGGCCTACCTCGACAGTTACGGAGTGCCTGTTCCCCAGGGCTCCAAGGTCGAAGATCTGAAGGCCGAGGCCCGAAAGCAGTCTACCTACTTCAGATACGGCACCAACTCTCCTGCCGAGACTTTCTTCGCTAAGCTCGGAGAGACTGCACGGGATGGTTGGAACTGGGTTTCCAGCCAACTCAAGCTCGGTGGTGAGGCAGCGCAGCAGAAGGCCGCAGAGGCCGAAGCAGAGGCTAAGGAAAAGGCTCGTGAAGAACTATGATGGAGCAAAATATGGTGGTTCTGGAGTGTCGGGGCCCTCAGTACAATGTTAGCGGTTTGGGCATTGCTCGTGATGAAAGGTGGAGCACGGTTCAAGACAACATGATACACCCGAACCACGAGTTGCTTTCAAGTTGAGGTTGCGCATCTTTACTTTCAGTAGACAGTAATGTATTATGAGACCGTACCATGGAATCCTCCATCGCCATCTGACTGACACACTGGTGACGCCTTAGCCACTCGCTTACTGCCTTATTGCCTTTGCTTGCTGCATTGCTTCGGGCCGTGAAATCCAAACGGGGTGTGTGATGTGGCGGTCACTGGGACTCCTCTAGAAAGCCGCCGCAGTGCTATCGTCAAACTGTTCTATGGTAGTGACGAAGTTTTTGATGGTGAAGCAAGGATAGCTATCTCAAGAGGTCTTGAACCGATACATACATGTTACATTATAGACAGACCGTTCGAATGATCAAAGCAAACGCACATTTCTTTTTGTCGAGGAGCCCAATTCGTTCCGGAAAGCGGCCTTTGATCTTGTGGGCAACATGATGATAGAACTCTTTTCATCCTAACGCCATCGCTGGTAGAAACCTGCCACAAGCCTCACTGTCCTCCAAAGTGCCTCTCTCTTGGATGCAGACTAGAATGTTACGCCCATAGCCTGCAAGTTCCGTCCGCACCTGCACTGAGACACCAGGGGTGCTTGGGGTGCCAGTCGACATCCATGACACCAAGTTTGTTAACCACTTTATGGCCTCTGAGCATCTTTACAGGAACAATCGTAGCGTTCTCCATCAAGTCACTAACAACTTTGCCATGGAAGATCTGGAGCGTGCCGTCGTCACTCGCATCGGCGAAGAGGGGCAGGCTGCGATGGTACTTGACGGCTCGGATGGCCTCGGGGTGGAATCTCATCGTCTTGTAAGGTCGAGCCGAGAGATCGAGATCATGCCACAGCAGCCGCCGGTCGTATGAGCCGACGATGAGGTTGTCGCCGCCGGGGTGGACGTCGAATGAAGAGATCCACCGGGCACCGGGCTGGATAACCTTGACGAGCTCTTGTCGCTGCAGGTCGTAGCAGCGGATCATGCGTTGAGTGGCGACGAAGAAGAGAGGCCTGGATGGGTGGAAGTGGGCCGTTTGGGCGAGACCGGGTAGTTTGCGGAACGGAATCTGGCTCAGGTGCTTGGAGAGGGTATGAATGGCCACTGAGCTTCGCTGTCCGGTTGGAGAGACGGAACAGAGGAATTCACCTCGTCTGTGCCAGCTGATGACCTTGATCGCAGCTCGCACAGTTGTTTTGAGGAGGACACCAGCGTCTTCGAGCTTGGCACCGGGCCTCGACCACTTCGCAGGTGGCTCCTTCTTCGCGCCATTCACCGGTACGGGCTGGGTGCCATTGGTGGCGTAGCCGAACCCAGCATCGAGGACTTCGCGGCTGGCTTTTTCTACAGCATCGCTGGCAATCGAGGGGATCATGAAGAAAAGATCTTCACCAGCGGCCGCAGCGAGGATCAAAGTCTCCTTGTTCGGCCGCCATCGAACGATGTTGACAGGTTCCTCACCGCTGAGCTTGGCCATCCATTCCTGATGGCCGCTGAGGCTCCAAACGCGAACTGTGCCATCATCTCCTCCGGAAGCAACGAACTCACCATCTGGGCTGAAAGCGACACTTCGTACTCGGCCGTCGTGACCACGGAAGATGGTTTGGTTGAGAGTCGGGAAAGGCTTGAGGTCTTCAGGCCGAGGAAGCTTGGGCAGGAGAGAGTTGGGGTCGATGTTGAGCCTGTTCTTCCTAATCCGAGGAGCCAGGTAGAGATCCAGGCATCTGTCGAACCGCTCCTTGACGAACTCCCCGTAGCCAGGAACTTTGCGAAGTGAATCGAATTTGGCGGGTAGGTATTCCTTCTCCCTTTCCTCAGGTTCCTGGTTCTCCCAGGCTTTCCTCTCCTCCTCGTTGGGCAGGTACTCTGGTGGAGGGTTGTAGCTCAAATCGTAACCAGGAGGGGCCAGCTTAGGCGCGGGGATGTTCATAACATGAGGATCTTGCGGTTCCTCGTTAGCCCAAACATCGTAGTAGATCTCTTCCTTCTCTTCCTCTTCCCTCTGCCGCTCCTCTGGTGGCTTGTAAGGGAGAATCCTTCCTTCTTTAATGGCTCGAACAAGCTTCGCGACTCGTTTGGCTTCGTGTTTGGAGGGGACGAATCGTCGCTTTGGCTCTGGAGCTGCACTCAATGGCATCTTCTCCTCGACGCTGGTGAAGTATGGGACCATGTCCTGGCAGATTGAAGTCAATAAACGAGACAGTGACCATGGGTGAGAGAGGACATACGGGGTATGGATTATAGCCCTCTTCAGGAACCTCGCCCATTTGCAAGCGCTTGAGAAGCTCGAGTTCATCCTGGCTCAAATTCAATGGCTTGCCAGTCTCGGGGTCTGTCAAGCCAGTCCATCCCTTGGGGACCTCAATGCTGTCCAGAAGGGCATCGAGAGCCTCGCCGGTAGCTGGTCTCATGATTTTCTTTCCGTTTATGTCATATCCGATGTGAGGGTATGAGTCGTAAAAGGACAGTGGAATGTTTCCGATGGTGTTCACCGGTTCCTGAGCGTCGCTGTCGTCGCTGTCGTAGACAGGATCAATCTCGGCGTACTCGTATCGCTCTCCGCCGTTAGCGTCCTTGACGACGCGGTAGTTTGGCACGTCGCTTTCGTTATCCAGCGCGGGAGGGTTCCGGAGGCTGAGGTCAGCTGAAGAGGAAGCGTCGTCGCTATACGCGCCATCATCGTCATCGCTGTCTTCTTCGTCGTCCTCAGAGAACTCGTGGTCAAGACTAATCTCAACCTCGCTCTCGTCGTGTTCGGGTTCGTCGTCGCTCTGGGACAGAACGCCGTCCAGTTCGATGCCGGAAAGCTCATCATCCACGACGGGAGGCTCTGATGGCCCTTTGCGCTTGCGCGAGGCCAGTAGCGGTGCCATTGGGTGGTTATAGAGGAAACGGTAATGAAAGTATAATCCACTCGCAGTGAAGCGACGCTCTGTTTTTTTTTCTCTAGGCGATTAGAGATAGCTCGGATAAGAAAAAAAAAAAGGTATGGGGATGAATTCTGCCAGGCTTGGCATAAAGGCGGTGTAAGCGGGGTGAGTAAGTACCTTTGCGGGAGAGGGGGTAAGTGTCAAAGACTGTGTCGTGCATGTGTGCTTGTATTGATCATTCTCTGCCAAGGGGCTCTTTCCCCTCTTTTATCCCGTTTCGGTCATGCCGCACGTCGGCCTCTGATTGGCCTAGCCACCTTCAATATTGGGCCAAATATCATGTGATCATGTGATCAGATGATGTACAGGATGCCCTCTTTGACAGTAAGCGCTATAGTTAACTTAAAGTACTTTAATTTAAGTATAATTTAAATAACTTAAGCTAAGAAAACCTAGGTTAATTAAACTTAAAAGAAAGTAATAAGATATTTAAGATAGTTTTTTTATAAATAAAGGCTGTATTTAATATAAATATAATATTTATTAGTTCCTCAAGCTTTATAATAGTTATTAAGAAGAGCTAGACTAGCCTAGACCTAGGCTAGAGCTAGCATAAGGTTTATCTAAATATATATTATATTATAACTTAATGGAGAAGTTAGAAATAAACTAGCTAGAGGGGCAGTAGGTCTTTTATCCTACTATATCTATTTTAAGCTAGTTATTAAGATATAGGCGCGAAGCTTTTTATATTATATAGTTAAAGCTTACGATATATAATTAAACCTACTAGATTTAGTTAACGTACATGATAAGCTTTGCGCCGCATCTAAGTATGCGCCGCACTTTTCAACACCTGCAAAACAACAACTATAATAAAAACACAACAGATCAATCAATTGACTAAAACTAATCGCTATACTCATCCCCAGACGTCTCAATCACTACCTGACAAGTCCTTGAATTATGGCCAGTGTTGCCGCAAACACCACAGCGCCGAACGCCCGATCCGACCGCCCTTCCTCGACCACCACTCCTCGACGATTCAGCCACCACCTGCGCATCAACGTCGATCTGGTCAATTGCCTGCCTTCCCTCCTCTACTGTCA
>JABFEP010000275.1:0-16288 GCA_013618265.1 Fusarium albidum
GGACGAGGGTAGGGGAAAAGTATCGACCAGGGGGTGTGTGGGCTGCCGTATCCGCCGACAAGGGGATCTTGGATCTGGGTGTGGGCGTGCTAAGGGTGGCACTGAAACACGGCGACGGGCGAATGACGCTCAGAGGTCACTGGCGAGTGACGGAGCGGCTGCAGGGTGTACGGAATCCAGATGAGATGATGGTAACGGTAGCGTGGCCCTGGGCAAGCTGGCGCAGCAGCGGAGACTCCGTGACACGACACGGACAAAGCGTTGAAGACGAAGGGAGACTTGGCAGAGCAGCAGTCGCAAAAGGGACAGCGACGACAATGACGGCGACGGCGACGAAGAAATGCGGTTGCTCTGGAGGCAAGGGGGAAAAAATCACGGCAAGGTCAAGGCACTGGAGGGGGAAGAAAAGGTAGGCGACGGGAGAGGGGGAGGGCTTTTGGAGAACTAAACGCACAACATCGAATTACTTTTCCAGGGAAGCCCAGAGGAGGCTCACTACGAAGTGGTGGGAGCGCGCAAGTGGGAAGAGGGTGGGCGTGTGCCGAGAAAAGTGTGTGCCGCGATGTGGAGAGAATGGAAGGGAGGAGAAGGAGAAGGACAGCGACGAGAGCTGTGGGCCATGCCCTAAGCTAGCTGCGCGTGCTTCTCGATTCGCCCACACAGTATCGACCTCTACGGATATGCGACACCTATTTCATTCCGGCACGATATTAGCTGACTTGCGCGGCGGCGGGCGTGGTCAAAGGGCTCTCGTGAAACACCAGCAGACCACGGTTCTGCGAAGATGGCCTCGTCCCCAACGATACTCGCAAGCCTCGGTGAAGACTCGGGCACTGAACCTTATGCTGGGGGAACCTGGTCGCTGCCTTACAATGCCGTACAGTCCGCACCAAGTACCGTGGGAGGAGCGACACCAAGGTTCGCGGCAGGCTGAGAACGGGTGGGCATCAGGCCTTGGTGTGCCGTTGTGCTGAAGGGCTTGCTCTGTGGCTTTCCGCAAGCAGGGCTATCCCTGACGGTAGGCGTAACCCTATGAGGACAATTCCTTGTGCCCAAGTTCAGCGCTCTACTGGGCACAGTTTGGCACTGAAAACCTGAACATTGAACGCTGGGCGCTGGGCGCTGGATACCGGACGGAGTTGGGCGAGATGAACAGCCGCACCCCTGTGAGAACAGCCCTGTTGGAGGTGGATCATGAAACCATAGGGCATCTGGAGCAGAGATTGATTGATTGATTGATCGAGAGCGCAGCCCGATCTGGGCAAGCACAGCGCAGCGCAGGCGATAGACGACCAGCGGGAGTTGCGTGCAGGGAGAACTAGCAAGGGCCTGCTCACGACTCGATTCTCGCTGTTCTTATCCGTTGATCAGCCAGTCAGAGGCCTGGCAGCAAGCAGCAGGGAGGGCAAGCATCTCACTTGCAGCGTTTGGATTCGTCGGATCAACAGCACCCTCAACTAGGCCAGCATGACATGGATACGACTTGCAACTGGCTGTCTGTCAAAGCACGCCAGAGTCAGGTCGTTCTGATAGGGTTGGGGCTTGACTGTGCGGTTCCCATGGAATGGAGGGAAATTGACAATGGGCAGGCACAGTATCGTCGGTCTCTCCGTCATCAAAGCAACGGACAGCAAGGCATGTGCACGACCAACATGAAGCGACACTGTCTTAGCTCGTCTATTGATGACGAGCCATCTCCGTTGGCAGGTTAGCAGGCTTCATCGTGAAAGGGATGGAAGCGCCCACGGCCTGAGATTGCTGTCTCAATCCGAGATCCCTTGCTTGGGTTGGCCCGCTCCCTCATCAATCTCTGAATCGACCAGCATATTACTTGGGCATTCGCCTTGCAACGTGCTACAAGAAGGAGTCTGCGGCGATCAGATCAATTTGTTCAGAGAGTCGGCTCTGGTATTATTGCACATTCAGCCTCGGTCCGCATAACAACCAGTTCCGCCCGGCCATTGCCATATCATTGGGCTGGACAGCAACAAACGAGAATACCTAGCTGATGAGCGTGCTCGGATACAGTACCTTGCCAGTTCCTCTGCGTGCCGTGGCCACACCTCCAGGCAGGCCGTCATGTCTCACTGGTACGTCTCTCTCAGCTTCATGGTCCCCTGTTGGATGCTGGTCCTCCCTTTCGTTCGCATCCAACCCAAGAGTCGCATGCTGGTGATAAATCCTCATTCGCAGGGTGTCAACTCAAAATGCCGTGTGGCGGGGCTCCAAACCCATGCCGAAAATCCCTTGCGCCCACCAAGATCTCTGTCTGCTGCCAAGGCCAAGGTGGTAGAGGCCACCTAGCCGCGCCAGGATTGAACCATCCTCGTGATAGTTGGGGATTTTTCTTTCTCTCTCTCTCCTCTCCTCTCTGGTTATTTCCCGTGATCAAAGTTCCCAACACTGTGGTTGCTTCATCAGGCCCCGGATCAAGTACGTAGGTACTCAACGTCTCGTCATTCGACCCGCACCGAGTTTGCCGAGGCCACCGTTGGAATTGACCCTCCACTCCTCCGGGGCTTGGGACCTCAAGCGTGCCATTGCAGCACGCCGTCGCTCTCTCGCAGTTGAGCAGCGAGCAAATGGGAGGATTTTCCAGGCCTCTGGCACGGTTGCTGGTGGGTCACACCGACGCATGAGAGATTATTTCTCACATCCACATGCAGAGTTCTTCTGCGAGACAAAAAGCGGCGATCTCTGCCACTGGAGCCCAACGTTGACGGGCAAAGCCCCGAATAGGCGCCTAGCAACACGATTTGTCGGAGGAGAGAGTGAGTACAGTGCCATTTCTTGGTCACTGACGACATCCGACTCCCGAGTCGTCAACGGTCTCCTCCAGCCCTGGCAATGCGGCATAGAGCACTGAACACTGAACCCTAGAAGTTTCCGGTCCCTTGTTGGGCCAGAGTTTCTAGTTCCTGTTCTCTGGCCGCAGCCATCGGGACCAGGGGCCCGGATACTGCTGCAGATCGTTCAGTCCCTTGCGGCCAACAACTGAAGCTCGGCCGCGGGCCGATGACGAAACCGACGAATCGCGGCGTGCGAAATAACTGCTGGCAACTCCGGCAACACGGGCAATTCATCCATTCTCATCCCCAAGAAGGATGCATCTTTGGCTAGACTGGAATCTCGTTGTTTACTCTCGCACCGCTCGCTGCCATTATATCCAGTAATGGGAGGCCGATGAGAATCTTAGCAGCTGCTCATGACACAAGACTCACATCACCTCCCACCGTCCACCGACTACCACGACCTCCAGGGTCTCTTGCAGCAGCTGGGCGTGCCTCTATCGGTTGAAGCGGGGCGCTGCCAAGGCACAGCTTTCCTGGCCACGCTGCCATGCCATCTCGCTTCGTGAGCAAGCTTTAAAGGGCTGGGTGCTGGCTTTATTAATTCACCAATTGTCGCACTCCACCACAAAGGGAATTGGAAGCCTGTCGAGGACGTCAAAAGACACCAGAGTATCACATCTCAGAAAGTACAGACACGCGGGAACGATGCACTACGCCTCTTCCAGGGGCCGATGCCAATGCTCTCTGGAATTGCAGTCGCTCTTCGGCCTTGTTGCTTCCCGAAATAAGTGAGCACTGCCACGATTCGATTACGAGGCATGTGCATTCCCTGGACCATCAGCTCGGTCTTTAGTACTGGGCCCTGTCTCTGGAACAGGGGTTTTTTTTCTGCTGAGTTTGTTCCGCCCTCGGTCAATTTTGCTTCCCTCTTGGTCGCACGACCTCTCACGGCCAGGCGCTATCGGACCACAAGAATCGGGGGTGGACTGGGCAACCCCGACGCTTCCGGAGCCATGCGCCGGATCCAGGTCCGATCCGGTATTGCAGTCCGGGCGTTGAGTCGGCACAGACAGCATGGCAAGTCGCACATGAGGCCAAATGCAGATATCAAATCTCCTTGGTCGCCCAAACTCGTCTGGATTCGTCGTCTGTTGACGAGATATGTCACGTTGCCGGACGGATCAGGAAAGGATTGTGTGTAGGCATGGTATGTAACGTTGGGCAAGGTCCGTTGACGGTATCACCAAGGAGAAACTACACCGATGGAGAGATTCATTGTGTATTTTACCAAGATCCTCGGTGTGGTTGCTGTGGTTGAAGGCAACCCGTCGAGGCTTCGCCAGGGTTCGTAGCATGACCCTGGCGCAAGCAAAGAGTAGATCTCAAGGTCTAAACTAATGCGTTTAATCACCTTCTCAAACTCCTCTGTCTCCGTCCTTTGTCCAGATACAGAGGCCTGCGCCTGCGCCTGCGACTGCATCTGCCTGCCTATGATTACATCACGTGATGACACTTCTCGCCCCGCTTAGTAATGCTCTTGCTCGTCGTCACGATGTGGTTGACTTGGAGATGGGACCATGGAAAGCGCCAGCAGCAACTCGTCACTTGGAGCTGCCTGCACTCCGGTTTATAGACGCCTGTCGTTGAATTGCCACCAGATTTTTCCCTCTTGCATTCTTGTCCTGCGCTGTTTGTCACTTTGTGTTTTGCAACTTTCGTGCCCATCAGCCCAGCCGAGAGCCCCCCCAGCATGGCGGCCGCATCAACCCAAGACCGAGAGCTGCAGCTGCTGGACAGCGTGGAGATGAAAATCCTCACTGTTGCTAACAAAGAGAAGAAGCTTCATGAGCTGCTGCAGCGCTATCTCCCGCCCGTGATTCTGAAGGCCGCCAGTGAACATGCCCCAGTGAGAGCCAAAGTGAGTGGTGCAGATCCCTCCGGATGCCATGCCTCGCAGAAACTGAGACGTTGCAGGTGGTCCAAATATTTGCGAGACTAAAGACGTTTATTCAACCTCCCGAGTATGATTCCCTTCTCTCGGCTGGATGAGAGCCAGCACTGACCGAGCTCAGAATCATTCTACCTGTTGGTGCGTTGCTTGACCAGTACAAGTCCAGCGACTCCCCGCTGGTGAAGCAGCTCGACATTTCGGGGATCCAGCACAGCGTAGAGCGCTTGGATGACTATGATCGGAGAGAGCTTATCCCCAAGGCTCTGAAAGGCTTCGCCAAGGATGAAGGCCAGCCGAGGGCTGGACCCCTCTTCAACATCATCCTTCGGCTTTTGCTCGATGCCCGGATACCCCCAAGAGGAAGCAAGGACGACGAAGCATTCAGGGAAGCAATCGGGCTCTCGGATGAAGCTGATTCAAGGTTCCTCGCCAACATGGTTGGCATCTTCCTCCGGCTGAGGGTCCCTCCCGGGCCCCAGACATGGCAGGCCATGAACCCAACACTGACCAAAGCAGAGCTCGACTCGCTGGCTGTGGAGGTCCCAGAGTCGCAGAAGATTTTCCAGCGGTTGGCGGAGCTGAAGCTCAAGCTTGTAGCGCTGCTCGCCAGTGGCGCCTTTACCGATGAAGAGAAGTTCCTGCCGGCTCTCTATGCCGCTTCCAGCTTTGATAATCGAGTGGCGTCGGCGGCAGAGGAAATCCTCAAGAGAAGCTCCGTCTCGATGGAGGATGAGTCTCTTGTCAAGCGCCTGTTCCAGGCACACTCGATCTTGCCGCCCGCCTACCGAACCCGCATTCTGACCATGCTCTCCAAGTCCAAGGCTTCGGTCACCATGACGGAGGATATCATGGCAGCAGTCAGTCTGAACTTTATGCCACCGTCAGGTTCTGACGATCTCGCATATCTGAACCTGCAGCCGAAAAGTGCACTGGAGCGCACCAAGCTCCACAAGGCTCTATTCCAGTACATATCGTGGGTGTCTCATGTTGGGCCGTTGCAAAAGGGGTTCGACATTGGCCCCCCTCTCATCAAGACCATGCGAGGCTTCATCGAGGCCCACGGCTGGCCTGCTCCTGAAGAGACATCATACGACGACATTCAGCTTCGGTCCAAGGCATACGAGACAATCGGCATGCTTGCAAGAGGCTCGGACATGCCCCTCGCGGACCAGCTCGAGCTCGGAGCTTGGCTGTTCCGGTCGTTGTCAGAAGATCCAACCAACGACGCGGTTGTTAACATCGACGGGGCCGTATCCAGCCTAACATCAAATATCCCAGCGTCAGCGGGTAGCCAAGACAAGGGGTTGAAGGACATGCTTCTCACATACATGACCCTGCCTGACGAGCCTCCCTCGGTACGGAGCACTCGCCATGCCGCCGTCAAGTGGGCCAACCAGTGTCTCAGCTTCTCTGACATCACTGCCCGCTGGATTGACGTCTTGGCCATTGGAGGCTATCCGGGTGAGCGAAGCGATGTGGTCGAACAAGGGAAAAAGGGTCTTGATCCTTGGACCTACTACGCACACGTCGAGACCGACCCTTCCATACCGGACTGGCGTGAAATGGTGACCACGTTCTTTGGTCCATTGATCGGCGCGAACAGCCATGCAGAGCCGCAGTCGTTGCCAAGCTCGGACGAGGAGCCGCACTCTGTCTTTGAGAACTTCCAAGGTTCTCGAAAAGCGGCTTTCCCGATTGCGCTTCAGTATTGCAAGAACATCTTGTTTCTCACGGCTCTCGACGACTTCAAGGTCGAGGTAGACTGGATGCAGACCCTCGATGCCCGGGTTAAGACAGATATCAAGACGCGGGAGAAGATCCTCGCGTACCTGCATACCGTGGATAGCGGGTATGCGGTTTTTTACCTGAAGGCCTGCCTCGAAGGCGCCTACCTCCCGGATTCCCCACACACGGAGGAGTGCATCCGCTGCTTCGTCGATGTGGCATCTCTCTGCCCTGGCGGCGCTTTGGGCACCCTCACCCGCTTCAGCAACGGACTCTTGCCGTTGATCACGTCAAACTCTAAGGAGGTCCGGTCACTTGCCGCTCGAGCCCTGGGGATCCTTGGCTCGCATCTTGCTAACAACACGGCTTCGATTGACGCCTGCCGCGCAGTCCTACGCACACTCTTCGAGAACGCTGAGAGGCTGGCTGGACACGACCTCAATGCTGCGGAGGGCGCTCTGCTGGCATTCAGCCATGTCTGCTCACGATGCGTTTACTACGGACAGCCCCTTCCCGAGGGTATTCAATATCCTCTGCGCCTGCTGACGGGCGAAAATCTCGTATCATCTTTGTATGATTCTGCTCTGGAGTCTTTTGCACAGCTCTGGACCGCCGGTCTGGCTATCCCACCACGGGAAGGCGACCATTCACTCGATTTGGTGGTTTCCAGCCTTGTGGCTCGAGCAAAGAAGGGCAACGAGAAGGCGATCCTCGCTCTTGGGAGGTTGGCCGCCGGCCTCCAAGAAACGGACGAGGACGTCAGCATGGATACCGATGATGGCTGGTCCCACGGAATCCTGGGCAATATTCTGAAGGAGCTCTTTGCGCTACACGAGATCAAGCAAGTGGAGATCCAGTTCACTGTTGGAGACGCAATCACCGCGACGGTTGCCCGGTGGGAATCGGACTATGTGAAGCTGACGCTGGATGTCGAGTCCCGCGGTTGTCAGAAACGCAGCGGCGCACGAGGTTCGCGCCTCAAGGCGGTTCTCGACAAGCTGTTTGCTGACTGCAAGGCCACGAAACCGTCGCTGCTTAAAGCATCCGGCATCTGGCTCTTCTGCATCGTTCAATACTGCTCGCATCTAACCGAGGTCCAGTCACGACTGCGAGAAACACAGGCTGCATTTATGCGTCTTCTCAGCGCGCGGGATGAGCTCGTGCAGGAGACTGCCTCGCGCGGCCTATCTCTGGTTTACGAGCGTGGCGATGCAGACCTGAAGAGCGCCCTGGTTAAGGACCTTGTGTCGGCCTTCACTGGTACTGGGACTCAGCTCAAGGTAGACCAAGAAACGGAGCTGTTCGAGCCGGGGGCTTTGCCGACAGGTGAAGGTAGCTCCATCACGTCTTACAAAGACATTGTCAACCTCGCGAATGAGGTTGGCGATCAGCGACTCGTGTACAAGTTCATGTCGCTCGCTGCCAATGCTGCCACATGGTCGACGCGATCGGCATTCGGCCGCTTCGGACTGAGCAACATCCTGTCAGAGTCAGAAGTCGATCCCAAGCTATACCCGAAGCTTTATCGTTATCGATTCGATCCCAACCAGAACGTCCAGAGATCGATGGACGACATCTGGAAAGCCCTTGTTAAAGATTCCGGCGCCGTCATCGACACATACTTTGACGCCATTTTGGAGGATCTGCTGAAGAGTATCCTGGGTCGGGAGTGGCGCATGCGAGAAGCGAGCTGTGCTGCCATTTCGGATCTCATCCACGGCCAGAAATTTGACAAGTACGAGAAGCACTACCGAGATATCTGGACAGCGGCATTGAAGGTGCTTGATGACGTTAAGGGCAGTGTCCGGGACGCAGCACTGAGGCTCTGCATGACTCTATCTAATGGGCTTGTTCGGCAGCTCGAAGAAGGGAGCAACGGGTCGGCTGCTCAGGCCATGATGAAGGAGGCTCTCCCATTCCTACTATCCGATAAAGGCGTGGAGAGCTCGGTTAAGGAGGTGCAGGCTGTTGCTACCGTCACCGTCATCAAGATCACCAAACAGGGAGGCAAGGCCATTCGGCCGTTCATTCCTGAGATGGTTCCTCAGCTTCTCGGGTTGCTGAGCTCGATCGAGCCCGAGCAGGTCAACTGGCAGTACCAGAGGGCTGGGGAGGACAGCCGGGATATGATCGACAAGATGCGATCCCAGATGGTGAACCAGTCGCCCATCTCGGAAGCGATCGAGAACTCGCTCCGCTTCGTGGATGCGGATGTCATGGCACAGCTGGCACCTCGACTCGAGGCGGCAATCAAGAGCGCCATTGGCATGCCTACCAAGATTGGCTGCAGCCGAGTCTTGACGACACTGTTTACGCGCCACGCCAACGACGTCAAGCCGGTCGCTAGCCGGCTGCTCCAGCTTGTGGAAAAGCAAACGATGGACAAGAACGACGAGGTCAGCCAGGCGTATGCTCGAGCGGCCGCGTACATGATGAGGGCAGTGCCAGAATCCTCTAAGACTCGGTTCTGTGAGCGGTTCGTCGACATGTATTTCCAGGCCGAGGAAGAGTCGAGGAGACAAAGGGTTGCAGATGTGATTGTGGCACTGGCCAAGGTCTCGCCGGATCACTTCTCGGCCCTCGAGACTCGACTGCTCCCCTTTGCCTACCTGGGGTCTCATGATACAGACGAGTACACCAGCAAGGTGTTCAAGGAGGTATGGGACCAGCATGCAGGAAGCAGCCGCACGGTTGTCCGCTATGTCCCAGAAATCGTCTCCCTGGTGGAGAGATGCTTGGACACTGCACAGTGGGCACTCCGACACGCGGGAGCTTTCACGGTGGCAGCTATGGCATCGGGTGTCGCCAGCGCCAGCGATGCCAGCGGCCAGATTAGCGATGCCAACCTCACCAAGATCTGGCCCGTGTTTGACAAGGTGCTGGCTCTGAAGACCTTCCCCGGCAAAGAGAAGCTGCTCGAGTCGTATCCCCAGTTTGTCGAGAAGGGGAGATCTCTGTGGACGACGGACTCCAAGGTCGCGGCCCAGATGAAGAAGGTCGCGCTGCGGGAAGCCAAGCGCAACAATGACGAATACCGAGTGCCTGCATTCCGCTGCCTGTGGAGATTCGCCAAGGCCAGAGACGATCTCGATCTGCTGGATGAGATCGCCGAGATTGCGACGCCGTACCTTGAAGAGATGAAGGACGAGGACAAGATGGAGGTGGACTCCAAGGAGGAGCTGGTGGAGAAGACCGCCTCCAACGGCCTGGAGGCTATAGCCCGGGGTTACAGCCGCGCCAGCATGAAACAGGATTCTCTGGCCACCCTGAGCAAGATCCAGGGGATCCTCAAGCCATACCTGACGAGCCCCAGATTCGCGTCCATCAAGCGACAGGTGTGGTACGAGTGTGTCCACGACCTTATGGACGATGCCACATCGCCGTCGTCGGCTGCAAACGACGAGGGCGCCGTTGCCATCACTTATCTCTTGAGCCTGGACATGGATCTCGCGGACACGGGTACGGAGCCGCACAGAGTTATGAGGGCAAAGGCCATTGGGGCTACGCTCAAGGCCAAGGCGAGGGGCGTGTTTGGACAGGCTGGGCCGGATGGGGCGCAGCTGAAGGAGATGGTCAACAATGCCTTGACGGCGGAGAGGTCGACGGAGGTGCAGAAGGTGTTGAAGAAGATTCTTGGTGAGATGGAATAGTGGGTGTTGACCGTTAGATAGTTTTAGAGATGGTACAAAGCAACTCTAGAAAACTCGATTACTATTGCCTAAATTCTCCTAAAACAAGGTACTTACTTGGCTTGTATAGCTAATACTCTACTGCTTCTGCACTCTTGGAGATACAAGTTGGGCATCCGTTACTGACTGGGGCATGCAACCAGGGTCTTCGGCACAGCATCATCAACCGAGGTTATATACAGGAGAACAGAACATGGGGACACAAATTCAGCCTCACTGGAGCCGACAATGACAGAAATTCAGCAGGGATTGATTACCCTAGTAACGGCGAGTGAAGTGACAAAGCTTCAGAGGTTTGTTTGGCTTTGCATTCGACTGCTAAAAATGGTTCATGTTACACGTACAAAAATCTTCCCCCTCACTCTCTGTCATCAGTATTCCTCATCCCTCTCCAATCGCGTCGCCGCCAATTCCTCCTTGCCTCTCTCGAAAAACGCCTAAATCCGCCAGAGCCCTTTCCCCTCGGGTCGTCCCTAGGTCTAATATGCGATCGAGGTAAATGGTATGTGCGATGGGGGTGTGTGTGCGTCTGTGTGTGTGCGTGGTGGTTGGTTGCTTCCCGTCAGGTGGGCGTCTTTGATTAAAAAAACAAAACCGCGGAAAAAAAGATATGCATGGTTTGCTAAAGGGGGGATATCACAAAAGATGCTTTCAGCTTTTTAAACAGTCTCGAGCTTGTCGAGGATGGCCTTGGTGAACTGGTGGGTGGTGGAGGAGCCGCCCATGTCGGGGGTGCGGATCTGGCTGTTGTGGAGAGTTAGCTTCCATGATACTCAAAGATACCCCCTGTTGACTTACCCCTCGGCAATGACGGCGTAGGTGGCCTTGGAGATGCGGTTAGCATGCTCGTCAAGACCCAGGTGTCGGAGCAGCATGCTGCTCGACAGGAGCATGGCGGTGGGGTTGGCCTGGTCCTTGCCCTTGATGTCGAGACCGACGTGTCGGCATCCGGGCTCAAAGACAGCCACCTCGCGGCCCATGTTGCAGCCGGGGACGATGCCGGGCCCGCCGACGAGGGCGGCGCCAATGTTGGACAGGATGCCTCCGTAGAGGTTGGGCATGACCATGACGTCGAACTGCTGGGGCTTGGACACGGCCTGCATGGAGGCGTTGTCGACGATCATGTCGTTGACCTCGAGGGTGGGGTAGTCCTTGGCGACCTGGTGGAAGGTGCTGCGGAAGAGGCCGTCGGCGAGCTTCATGATGTTGGCCTTGTGGATACAAGTCACCTTGGAGCGGCCGTTGGCGAGGGCGAAGGAGAAGGCGAACTTTGCGATGCGCTCCGACTTTGCGCGCGTGATGATCTTGAGCGACTCGACGACGCCGGGCACGCTCTGGTGCTCGAGGCCAGAGTACTCGCCCTCGGTGTTCTCGCGGATGATGCACAGGTCGACGTCCTTGTGGCGCGTCTCGTAGCCGGGGATGTTCTTGATCAGGCTGATGCTCGCGTAGATGTCGAGCTCCTGGCGCATGGCCACGTTGAAGCTCTGGTGGCCCGACCGGCTGATGGGCGTGTGCAGGATGCCCTTGAGGCCGAGCTTGTTGCGCTTGAGCGACGCCACCGACTCGCGGAAGGCGTCCTCGGTGCGGCCGGCGCCCTCGAGACCCGACACCTCGATCTGCTCCCACTCGACCGGCACGTTGTCGGCCTTGAAGACCGTCTTGACCGACTCGGCCACCTCGGTTCCGATGCCGTCTCCGGGGATCAGCGTCACCGTGTACTTGCCGCCGAACTTAGCCGGCTTGAAGATGTCGGACTGCACCGTGGCGAACGATCGGGCGAGCTGCGGTTGTTGCTGGGCCACGCCGCGCAGCAGCTGGAGAAGAACATGTCAGCGGGCGTTCAATTGCGTGCTCCTTTCTGGCTGCTCTTTGTGAGGACCACGTACCTGGGCCGATCGAACTGATCCTCGTGACAACATGATGACGGGTGTTGCGGGTAGACTTGAGAGAGGGGAGAGCTTTCTTGGGAGAGAGGGAGAGAGGAGTAGGAGGAGGTGGTGGTGGTGGGGGAAGTTGGAGAAGATATAGGAAAAGAAAAGTAAAAAGGAAGAAAGAGCAAAGTGAAAGGTTTAAAAAAAAAAGAGAGAGAGAGAGAAAAGAAGGGTTCTCTTGCCCAAATCGCGCATGGCCCGTTCCGTTGCCCAAGGTTCCCATGGCCCATGGCCCATGGATGGCCACCCATCTCTCACTCTCTCTTCGGTAAATGGGAAGCTCGGCCAATGCGACACCAATGGGATAAGGAGAAGCGACTTTTTTTTTTTTTACTCCTCCGCTTTTCGGCGCCGACGGAGAGCGACCTCTTGTTCCGAGCTGTCCGGGGTCGAAAGGTGGATCCCCCCGAACCCGAGAGTCTTAGTCCTCATGGGGAACCATGTGGGGCCGGCCTCTCGGCGAAGCCGGGTTCAGATGGATCATCTATAGCTCCATTAGGATTAGCTCCCTTCTCACTCTGACCGAGGTTCTGCATCCGGGTTTAAACACCGGACGCAGCGATGCCATCGTCAAACTCCAACGACGTCACGATAAACAGGCTCTGGTCAACAGAGCCAGAGGTAGCCACCGCGCCCTGCGTTCGTCTTTAGAGCCGCAACTGGCGTCAATTGAACTGCCCTCGCTCAAGCCTGCATATTCTCCAGGCCAAATACGGACAGCACTGGCTTCCTGGTTAAAACAAGGCCGCATGGAGGTGTGAAATGTGCGCGCATTCACGGGGCGTGGCTGTGATTTGAGATAAGGCTGTGAAAGCAACTCAGAATTACAATTCCATGTCATTATCGCATTGTGTGTTTTGAATAGCCAGGAGATGCATTGAATTGTCTATACTTGAACTGGGCACTGTCCTTTCACTTCCCCATCCATGCTGTCGATTCAAGTACGTTAGTAAATCACCTTAAACGCTGGTGCTGCAGGGTAGCCATCACCGGATCGCGTCATCGATTATCCGCCACCGTTCACCTCCACTGAGGCCTAGGCCAATTTGCCCCTCCATCCCGCTAAACGCCAAACCCGCTAGGCCCTGTTGCGTCACTGTGGTTGGGTGCCTGTCTCTGTCTTTTGATGTCCGTGCTTCACTTTCGCTTCACCTTGACATACACCTTCCGCTTCACAGATTGTTCCTTTTCCAAAGATGCATCCATAACCACCGCGCGAGGGCACGAGATCGTCAGGCAACCCCGGGCTGAATCGCGAACCGAAACCGCTCGCCTCGGAATCATTCGAAACGTCTCGCCGACGGATACTTATCTCTCAGCATCCCCCCCCGCCGCTGTCATAGCGGGGCAACCTGCATCTTCCATTTCCACGACTCACACCGAACCTTACGATCCTGCGTCGAGCAAGAGGGCTCGCCTCTGCGTCATTTCTATCCGTGTACCCTTGGTCGACGGCATCCAAACCCCTTGAACCACCGCAGAGACGCACCTATCGACCCGACAAACTTGGTGTGCCGGGAGAGTCGCCGAACATGGACGACAACATCTCCACCTTTATGGCCATCACGGGCGCAAGCGCTGATGTCGGCCGCAGCTTCCTTGAGATGACCGAGGGCAACTTTGAGCGCGCCGTCGAACTCTTCTACGAGAACCCAGACATCGCGACTGGAGTCGGAGCTGGCTTGTCGACAAACACGGCATCGACAAATCAACCCTTGCCCGTGCCCGCACCTGCGCCTGCCGCGGGCAGCATTGGCAGGCAAGATTCGGATGGGATCATCCATATCGATAGCGACGACGATGAGTATATGCAGCTTGACGAGGACACCGACCGCGAGGAGGATAACGACAGGGCCGTGGCCGCCCAGGCGGCGGCTTTGGCCCAGGAGGAGGAGGATATGGCCATGGCCAAGCGGTTGCAGGAAGAGCTTTACCAAGAAAATCACGGGTCTGGATCTGGACCTGGAGGCGCGGACGACGTGAGGGCGCCCATCGCGCGGACCACTGAGACCTTGGTGGCCCCTGGCTGGGGCGGTGGCGACCATGACGACGGCATGGAGGCCGCTCTCCTGGAGCAGCTCAGGCGGCGGCGGCAGCAGCAGCAAATGCCGGGTGAGAGCGAGAACTGGCCCGCCTACGAGACACCGTACTGACATTTGTCTGCCGCAGGACGCTCTGGCGGACCGTTTTCACAGCAAATATGGGCCGACCCCGAACGTCGCCCAGGTCCGCCGCCTGCCGAGAACGGCGGCGCCCACGCCAGACGGCTCGAGGATTTGTTTAGGCCGCCCTACGACCTGATGGCGCGGATGTCGTTCGATGAGGCCCGAACACTCGGCAAGGAGGATAAGAAGTGGATCATGGTCAACCTCCAGGATATGAACGACTTTAATTGCCAGGCCCTCAACAGAGACATATGGAAGGACGAAGCTGTGAAGAACTTGGTCTCGGAGAACTTTATCTTCCTGCAGTACGACAAGGACTTCCCCGACGCCGAGGAGTACGTGACCTTCTACTTCCCCAACCGCACTCACGAGAACCCCGACAACTATCCTCACGTCTCGATCATCGATCCGCGAACCGGCGAGCAGGTCAAGGTCTGGAGTGGGAGACCGTTCCCCTTGGCCACAGACTTCCACGCTGAGCTGGCCGAGTTCTTGGACCGGTACAGTCTCGCGGCCAACAGCAAGAACCCCGTGGCCAAGGCGACGGCGCGAAAGCCGCAAAGGGTAGATGTTGACCGCATGACGGAGGAGGAGATGCTCGAGATGGCCCTGAGAAACAGCCTGGAGGGTGCTGCTGGCGAAAGCACGGGATCGTCGTCGACGCCCAAGGTTCACGACCCCGATGCCTTGACAAAGTCGCCAGCCCCAGCGGAAGAAAAGGGCAAGGAGCCAGAGCCAGCGGTTGAGCAGAGTCCCTGGGCGCAGATCTCGAGCACGAACCCCCATACCGAACCGGAAAACAACCCGGTCACGACTACACGTATCCAGTTTCGACACCCCACCGGCCGCGTCATCCGCCGGTTCAACCTGCAAGACCCGGTGCGCAGGATCTACGAGTGGCTCAAGGCGGAGCCTCTGGAGGGTAAGGAGGGTATCGAGTTTGAGCTCAAGAAGATGCCGCAGGGCCAGGACCTTATCGACGGCCTGGACGCGACCATCGCAGACAGCGGCCTGAAGCAGGGGACGGTGATGATCGAGTTCATCGAGGACTGAACAAGGCGGATGGATGCTGGTGATGAACTTTGAAATTTGATGGGAACACACAGACGAGTTTTACGTCTCCTTTTACGGGATCACAGCAGGCATTTGCAAAGATAGATGACACAGTTTTGGAGCCACTGGAGTGAAACTGGACTGACTGGCTGCGGCCAGAGGAGTAGGCAGGTTCTGAATCCATTATGGAGGCATATTTCAACACGGGACTGATATTTGCTGTTTTTGAAGGGCAAGTGTTTTGGGAGGCCAATGTCGTTAGAGATGATGGGTGTTGCTGATGATTCTACGGAGATGGGAGGATTGCAAGCGAGACGATGATGGAGGGCGACCCAGCAGCCTGAGGATACTGACAGAGGGATGAAAGACGAATGAATTGACCTGATAACCAGGGTTGAATGACAAATGACAACTTGCATCCACGGAACACCAACCAGGAGTAACCACGACAACACCTAATCTCCCTCCCCCAAGCCAATGAATTCCAGGCTAAGCTCCCAGCCTCAAATCTCAGGTCATGATGGTCTCAAGCTCGGTCCCTCGCTCGTCATTCCTATTGACCGGGTTTCTGCGAACAATTTAATCTCAGGCTCTCAGCGGCCGTTATCCAATGGTAGAGGACGGAAGCACCCGTCGAGGCGTTTCAGAGGAGAGGAACGCGGTGGTGATGGCCAATCGCGTCTCTGGAGCCCCCCTGAAGAGAAGGGACAAGTCAAATTCGTTTACTCCGTAGTTGTGAACAATCAGGTCCTCGAACTTTGAGGCTGAGGTCAGTGAGATAGGCCAGTGCGGGGAGGGGGCCAGCGGGCTGCGTCAGGGATCTGCCACCTGCAGCAGTCGCTGGGCTGAGAGCATCCCGTCCCGTCCATCGGATGGAAAGCGCGCGGCCATAGCGGTTGCTCCTCAACAACCCCACCATAGCCCCCCCCCCGAGCCTGCCCGTAGTAAACAGCAACAGCCAGCCGTTTCACAGTGGGAA
>JABFEP010000276.1:0-13669 GCA_013618265.1 Fusarium albidum
GAAGAAAGGGCGGCAGAGACAGATCCGCGGGACGGAAGACATGACCCTTGCCCAGTCTCACCGCGGTCGATCGATCTCTTTTCGCTCCGAGAAAGGTGTGAGTGGGCTTTCCAGGTTTTTCGGATAGTGCGGGCTCCGTTTTGCTGAGGGAGGCGATGCAGCAGACAACTTTAGTTTTTTCAGACGAGGAGGGGAGGAAACTGGGCGAGAAAACTCTGCATTTCTTCCCTTTTGGCTCCTTTTTTGCGGGACCCGTGGTGCCAAAATGCGACCAAGGTGACGCGCCGTGACGTTGACAAGAGAGGAGGTCTTGGTGGTCTTTGTTGGCGGCGGCAGAAAAAGGCTGACGGGCTGACGGAGCTGACACTGTATGTAATATTGACACGACCGTCCAAAATGGCCACGCTGCTGGATAGGTGTCAAATGCCTCAGGCTTGACGCTGTGGAACGGTGGAGCAGGGTAAAACGGGGGCCCACGACCAAGGCAGAATAGAAGGACGGTCAACAACAGGCCTCCTCGGCCAAGGCCGTCAAAAAAAGGAGGACTCAAGGACTGGGCGGGGGTTGAACAGCCAAGAAACGCCCCGGCCCCAAGCTGAGGGGTTTTGATTGTGAGATTCGGTTTTTTAAGATTTCAGATCCCAGATTGCTGCCGTGCGATGCCACTCAGTGAGCGCCGCCGTACGGGAGCGGGTGCGGCCACCCGATAAGCTTGTTTCGTTTTGTTTTGCGTGAGGGCCATCTCTGTTTTGTTTATCATTGTCTCATGTGAAATTTCACAAGCCTGGAGTTGGACAAGCTGAGCATGGCCACGTAGCCCGTCAGTTCAATGTGCACTTGGCTTTGTCTCATCGTGCCGACGGACGGGATGCCAGGCAGGTCTTGTTTCTCTCTCTCTTGCTATGACTGTGAACGAATCAGATGGGATTTCCTTTGCTCAAGTCTGCTGCAACTCGACTATGCCCAATCGGTCACGCGCGGCCGGTCAACCGGGGATCGTCATTCTTTTCTCTCATGAAATTTCCTGTCGGTGAAGGATCTCTTTTCTCTTTTCTCACTGACTCACCATTCTGGCTATACTGTGCGCAACTTTTTGCCCTGAACGCTGTGGGTTTGGCGATGGGTCAATCAAGGTTTTCACTTTTCATAATAATTTTAGTGGATTTTCTAGGTAACTTGCCGGGCTGCCGGGTAGGTCGGTCAACTCTCTTCGTTGTTACCTATCGAAAAGACTCAACCCACTCACACTTCTTTGCCTTGACGGCGCACACACAGATCAAAGGTACATACTTTCAGTGGCCCCCCCAGTCTCCTCCACTGCGCGGATATTCTTTCCCTCCGCTCCCATTGGGAGAGGATTCTAATTTTGGGTCGCGATTTTTAAAACTGTGGTGGTCATGGCGGGAACCTTGGCGAGGTTCTTTCATCACCAAGCCTTTTTGAGGGCGGAAGAGGCACCGCCATGGCGCCCCATGGACACGCGGCACCACTGGTAGCGGTTCCTGGCAGCTTGGGTTCTTTGAGCCTTTGTTGAATGGACTCCAGGCTCTGCGGGCTTATTCACCAGAATAGAAGTCGAATAGGCGGCCCCAGTTCGCCATGAGAGTCTCAGGTTTATGCCCGAGTTCTTGCAGAATTTGACCACATGCGAGTCAATCAGCGATGCCTTTGGACCTTGCTGCGGATCTTGTCCGGATGGCCCAGCCTGGGAAACCGGAATGTCTAAGTTTTCGAGTGCAGAAGTCGACTTCTCAAACATTCGTCCAAGTCCGCAAACACCCATCATGCATGCGAGGCGATTCATGTAATGGGAGGTGTCTCCGAGGACGGATGGAATATGGCACTCTAACCGTGCAGTTCCATCACGTCTTTTCCTGTGTTGTCCTCGTCCTTGCTCACTCGACTTGAACATGATAGAAACAGGATATATGCCTTCTGGGCCTTGGTTCATGCGCTGCAGCGTCCTAATTGCAATATCTGGGGTGCGCGATCGCCTCGACTGAGCAGCGATCCGGTGTTTGAAGGGCCGTTCCGAAGCACCAAGGGAACTCGTCGATATCGACTCCACTGCTAATCGTCTGGGGAAGCGTGTTCCATCTTTGTGTGTCTGGGTGCTTCTGAGTGTTTTGAAACCTGGTGTGGGCCGGGGATGAGGGCTACTCCCTGTTGTGACGGGCGTGACGAATGTCGTGGTGTTCTGGGCATGACACTACAGGAGTCACCACGACGGAGTGTAATCGCAACTTTATCTTGTAGTTGCTTCTCCATGTCCATTGGGCGCTACTATGCGCGGGGGATTCCTGTCCGCTGTCGTCGTCGAGTCAGACCCTTTGAGGAGATAATGGTGGTATCGGCAACTGCTTGGTGATCACTTGCCTGGAGAGTCTCCCGAGCAGCATGGAACTTGTCTCCTCTCCAGGGTTGATGCCGGTGGCTCATGGGCTTGAGCTGGCTCCTGGGGGAGATTGTGAAGTTATGCCGTTGGACAATACAAAAGTGAGGGCACCCTCTAAAGGATGCAATGCCAACAGTAATTATATCGACTTTCCTACACATATGCTGATAGTGGGTTGTATTGGCTACGTCAATGCAAAAAAAGAGAAAAAATAACTGCGTCATCCGGAATTCGAATCCGAGCCTCAACTTTTCTCATGTGGACATGGAAGAGTTGAATCCTAACCCCTAGACCAATGACGCTTGCCAATGTCGACTCTATTAGTGGTTTTGTATGAGAGGAGGGAAACGAAGCTGCACAGTAGAGCCAGAGCAATCAATGCGACGTGAGAATGGCTTCATTTAACTAACAGGCGGTCGATCATTTTCGCTCCCATCATCATTCAAACATCGGGCAGCTTCGTTCTCCCATCATTGGCCCACTCGGTGAACCCCACTCGGTGAGCCCGGTGAAGCTCGGTAAGCACCCCGATATCGATAAGGAGATTCCTCCAAAAAAAATTTCCCAACCAGCTTCCTCCAACACACCACACGACCCACGGCAGCTCCAAACAGCCGACCACAACAATGGCGCCAATCGAAGCCGCGGCCGCAAAGGCCGACAAGAAATCCAAGAAGGAGAAGAAGCGCGCCCGAGAAGACGACACCCCCGCCGACGCGGAGCGAAAGCACAAAAAGTCAAAGAGCGTCGCCGCCGCAGAGGTTGCCAACGGGGACGTGAAGAAGGAGGAGAAGAAGAAGAAGAAGAAGAGCATCAAAAAGGAGAAGCACGCCGAGGATGCGGTGGAGATGCCAGAGGCTGAGGCCGCAGCGGTGGAGGAGCCCAAGTCGGAGAAGAAGAAGCACAAGAAGAAGCATCACGATGCGGACGACGTCGCTGCCGACACCTCTGCGGTAGTCGACGGCGAGAAGAAAAAGAAGCACAAGAAGAAGCACAAGGAGACCGAGACGACCGACGAGGTGGCAGAGAGCAAGAGGCACAAAAAGTCGACCAAGGATCACCGCCACACTGAGGTCCAGGAGCCTTCACCCGCCGACACCGACGCCATGGACGTGGACTTTGACTCCCCCGCCAAGCCGTCCAAGACCAAGACCAAGATCCACCAGCCGCCCGACATGCCGGCCAACGCCCAGTTCCCCTTCTTCACGCAGACGGTGTCCCTCTACGAGCCGCTGTACCCGATCGGCTGGGCGCAGCCCGTGACGAGCTGCCAGTACCAGCACCTGCGGCACCTCCAGAACAAGTACGTGCCGTCGCTGCGGGGCGTGCTGCTGGACTACAGGAACGTGGCCTTTGGGGAGAAGCCCGGGCGCAGGGGCGCGGCGGCCGACGACGAGTCGCCGGCGACGGTCATGGCGCGGGACGAGGCGGCCGTGGGGTTCGGCTGGATCACGGCTGACGTGGACCTCTTCGTGCCGAGCCGCGGCGCCTGGATGGAGGGCAGCGTCAACCTCCAGACGGAGGGCCACATCGGGGTGGTGTGCTTCGGCAAGTTCAACGCGTCCATCGAGGCCCGGCGGCTGCCCCCGGACTGGACGTGGGTGCCCAACGAGTCGGCCGAGGCCCAGGGCTTCGAGGAGACGGCCTCGGTCATCACGTCGGACGACCACGGCGTGGTGCGGCAGATCCACAGCACGGGCTTCTGGGCGTCGGGCTCGGGCGAAAAGGTCAAGGGCAAGATCCGCTTCCGGATACGCAACTTTGACGTGGGCACCAGCGGCGAGACGAGCTACCTCAGCCTCGAGGGCACCATGCTCGACCGGGAGGGCGAGAAGGCCGCCGTGGCGGAGGAGGCGCAGACGACCAGGATGCGCAAGGGCAAGAAGGGAGCCGGAGCGCAGGGCAGGGCCAGGAGACGCGTGCCCGAGTTCAGCATGACGCGCTTCGCCGTCGACGGGGAGGAGCAGACGCAGGACAACGAGCAGGAGAAGCGCGAGGTGCTGGCAGTGGAGGATTGAAAGACATGTATTATGAAGCCGTTGGAGTTGTGATACCTTGTTTAATGAAGATGTACAGTTCGCTATCGCCGTTACGAAAAGAATGCCCAAACGCCCTAAGCAGCCGCCTTGACCATGGGCTCCCACGGCCTCGCCAGATTCCACAGATAGACCTCCGCCCCCGGCTCCTCCCCCAACGCCTTTACAAAGATGTGCTGGAACAGCGGCACAGCCGAGAACAGCGGCGCGACAGATGATCCCCCTTGCCAACAACCCCCATGGGAAGAGGGCTGCCTCAGAAAGTCGTCCACCCTATCGTGGTAGGCGTCCCAGTCATCCGAGTGATCCTCCACCACGACCTGGAACCTCAGACCCTGTATGTCGATGGTGATGCGCCTGACAGTCGGGCCCGGGAACCCCTGCCCCGACCCGGAGCTGAGTATCCACGTGTAGTCCGTCTGATCGCCGCAGCTCTCCCAGTCGTACCAGACCTGCGTGCCTACCTCTGAAAAGTCGCTGAGGACGAGACGCCCCTCTGCGTCGAAGCTGATGGAGCAGTGCCGCGGTGAGATTTTGTTACTGGTACTCGCCGGGAGGACCACGTCGCAGGATGAGGGGTCGGTGCCGAGGACGAATGAGCCTGGACGCTTGAGGGGGGAGTCGAACGAGAGCTGGATCGCCCGGGGGGGACGGCTCCCGAGGAGGTTTGGCAGGCGGGACGTGAGGGTGTGGGATGACGCCGTGGGGACGGTGCGGGACATGTTTGATGGGAGGAGGGTTGCCTTGTCGGCGAGGGAGTTGCGCGCCGTCGGGACCAGCCAGGCGATGATGGACATGATGAGAGATAAAGTGAGTGATGAAGTGAGTGTTTTAATGAAAGTCAACGAGAGAGTTGTTGTATAGAGAAAATGAGATGATTCCCTTTTGAGGATTCCCTTGGGTTTATATTCAACACCAACACCCGTTGCGCAGACAACCACTGGCTCTCGTGTCGCGCGTCGCGAAAGCACATGACGGCGAAGGAACACGCCTGGAGGAGCAGCACTCGCAAACACTTGTTTCATCGTGGCTGGTTCAATCCGGTGGGCGATTCTGCAAGTGGTGTTTTGGCGCGGGGTGCTCTCGGCCAATGGATCTGGCTGGGGTTGGGAGACGCGAAAAACCAACCTTGGACCCCAGCAATGGAAAGTGGTTTTGGGAAGTGGTTTCTGGATTTCAGGATTTGTTCAGCTTGTATGCCAGGATTTGACTTGGCTTGTCGGGAGAGGTTCTGGACGTGACTCACATTTGCATGAATACCTGTTGTCGGATAGTTTACTCTGGTGATGTGCTGAATGGCGATGCTGGACTTGCATCTCATGCAGGGACGAGTCGGACTGGCCTTGTCCGAGAGGATAGGACAGAGGACAGAGGGCCTGTTTCGAAGCTATTCTGGGATGAGTGCTGTCCCAAGAATCGGGTCTGGACGTCTCGCATCAGATCAAGAACAACAAAGTACAGGCCATAAACAGATCTATCAAAATGCCACCAGTCTACAATCGAGTATCATACATCCTGCCTCGAGCCCAAGAATCTACCCACAACGCCTCAGATAGGCTCAAACTTCGTCTTCAACCAACTGCCGTTTTGATCAATGTCAGCAGTCATCTCACAAAGGACGCTCGTCATACTCACACTGACGCCATTTCATCCTCGCTCAAGTGTCTGTCAAACTTGCACCCGTCGCCCATCGTGCAGTGCGGACCCCACGGACAGTGATGGCTCCGCTGGCAGTCAAAGCTCCTGCACTGAGGCCCTTGTCTGCAGTTGTTGCTGCGTGCCCGGGACTTGAGAATGGCCAGCTCGTCGTCGGTGAGGATCGTCCCGTGCTCTCTGTGGCACTCGGTTCCGAAGGAGCAGTTGCGTCCCAGATAGTGCTCAAAGCAGAGCTGCCCATTCTTTGCTGCTGAACACTTGTTGTTGAACGATATCTGGGCGGGCGCGTCGTGGCGGGGGGGCTGGAAGGGCGTGTCGAGGCGGTGCTCATGCTTGTTGAGCTTGATGATCCTGGGAGACGCTGCCTTGACGGCGGTGTTGGTCTGGACCTGCTGGTTAGCCGACGCGGTGCTCCCAGCCTGTGACGATGGGGAGGCACCCTGGCCTTTCTTAGGGGGGTCTTCCTTATCGGGGTCTCCTTTACGGAAGACTGCGTCGAAACGGGTAATGGGAAAGCCCAGATTCTTGATCGGATCCAATGCAGGTTTAGTCTCGACAAGGACGAGACGGTGCTCCTGGTCACCGACAAAAGACGCCAGGTCGTGCACGTAGCCGCCGTCATGGCAGCCGACAAAGAAGATCTTTTTGCACCGAATGTCGTCTTTGTAGAATCCAAGCATACCTGGAAACGTCAGCAGCTTGACAAACCTGCAGCCAGGGAGGCCCTCACATCTTATCTTGGAGTCGGCATTCTCCTTGCCCTTTCCGACATCAACAAAATCAAATTCAGGGGCGGAATTGGTAAATTGCAAGGTGAATTCATGGAACTGTTCGGTGTTGCTGACAAGACGCCATTTCATGAGTGTTTTTCCGAGCTTGTCGATACTGGCAAAGACGCGAGCAAAGATAGGCATCCTGTGGTCCAGGGGTGTGTGTCTGAGATAGTCGGCGACCTGTTTCTTGAGCGCCTCCCCTGCTTTGCCGCCGCCGCTTTCGGTATTGCTCAGGAAGCTGTCGTGGAACTTGCATCCGTCGCCGTCGACCAGCACCGCGACGTAGTGTTGCCTTTTCTGCGCGGGGGTCAACGTTCATCCTTAGTCCTCCCCAGGGCATCACTCACGAGAATGTTCATGTACTCCTTGTTCCCCGCCCAGAAGCTATCAGCGGTCTTCTCTAGCTCGTCAGCCCTCTTCTGGAGCCAATCGATCTCGGCCTTCTTGTCGTTGATCTTCTGTTCCTGCTTCTGTAGGCGAAGCATCATGTCAGTGGGTGAAGCTCTCACGAGGAACTCATGCCTTGCCTTGAGAAATGAAATCCGTTCTCTGTCCTGCTTCAGACATTTCAGGATGTAGTCGTCAGCATGCATTGGGGTTGCCGCCCCTGGGGCGTCTGAGCCATCGTTCATGGTCGCGGATAGCTGTCTGTCTTGAACGAGAAGAGGGCAAGACTGGGAAACAAGACGAGACAGTGTCGTCTAATATACCGAGGATCGTCAAATAGACGGAGAATTCACCCATCTCTGTCATCTACATTGACGCCAGAATGCAAGGACATGGCTGAGATGTACTGAAAGAGTCGCCATCTCCCACGAATGCCCAGGTCAGGGCCCTCTGTCGATGAAAGACATGGAAGTAAAATAGTATTCTTATCTGGGTAGCGACAAAGGAGGAGGGCAGCGCGCAAGTAATGCCTTTGACTGCACTTTAAGAAGGACATGGGTTGTAGACGGTATCTGGGCGCCATGGTCGGCCTTGAGAGCTGTCGGAGGCTTGATGGTGATGGATGTGATGAAGTCAACCATGAGCTAAGGGAGCTCCCCGGAGGGATGACCCCTGTGGGTGGCGGTGCCTGAGGCTGCCCTCTGTCATTAACTTGTGTGGCGTTCGTGTGGCGGTTACACCCGCAGACCTCTTTCTCCTCCAGCTAAAGAACCACCTTTGTGCGACCGGAGGCTGCGAGATTCACTGATCAGACATGAGACATGGATGCAGCTGGAGAAATCCTTCCTGAGCAATGGCTGGTGGGGTATGTGAAATTCGCTGTTAGTGGTTAGGCATGGCCATCAGCCGAGACACTAACATTGACGCAATCGCGTCCCCATTGCGCGACATCAAGGCCGGCTATAAGGTCTCGGAGATGCAACCGGGAGCTCGATCAATATCGTCACTCGCCATTACCGCAGCCGCAGAAACAGGAGACTCGCAAATATGCGCTTCTCAAGCTGGCTGAAGCCGGCATATCTCGCCAGCTCCATACTCTCATCAGCGCTGGCACAGCATGGAAGCAACCAGCAGGCAGTCCTGCCACCCTCGGCTCCGCAGCCGAGGAAGAACATCGTCCTCATCCTCACAGACGACCAGGATGCGGTGCTGGACTCTGTCGCGTACATGCCCAAGCTGCAAAAGCACGTGGTCGACAAGGGCACCTTGTTCGCCAACCACTTCACCACGACGGCCATCTGCTGCCCGTCCCGCGTGTCGCTCTGGACGGGCAAGCAGCCTCACAACACCAACGTCACCGACGTCAGCCCTCCACACGGTAGCCATTTATCTTTACATCTGCTCACTGACCCACTGCTGACTGAAGAGGCGGATTCCCCAAGTTCGTCTCCCAGGGCCTCAACGACAACTACCTCCCCGTGTGGCTCCAGGAGGCAGGCTACAAGACGTACTACACGGGCAAGTTGTTCAACGCGCACACCGTCGACAACTACAACGCCCCGTATCCCGCCGGCTGGACGGGCACCAACTTTCTGCTCGATCCGGGCACGTACTCGTACCTGAATCCCATCTACCAGCGCAACAGGGAGCCGCCCGTGCATCACCACAACACTCACACGCTGGACCTGATTGCGGGTTACGCGAGGGAACTGCTCGATGAGGCGGTCGATTCCGGGAGCCCGTTTTTTGTTGCCGTTGCGCCCGTTGCACCGCACTCCAACATTGATGTGAATAGGGGGGATGGTGCGCCGGTCATGACCATTCCCATACCCGCCGAGAGACACTCTCACCTCTTTCAGGGGGTGAGAGTTCCTCGGACGGACAACTTTAACCCGGACTCGGTATGTTCCTCAAGATTGTCATGACATGTCAATGGCTGCTCACGAATTATAGCCCAGCGGCGTCAGCTGGATCCGTCAGCTCTCGCAGCTGAATGAATCGTCCGTCTCGTACATTGACGAGTACTACCGCGCGCGCCTCCAGTCTCTTCAGGGCGTGGACGAGATTGTTGAGCAGGTTGTCCAGCAGCTAGACGACGCAGGTGTGCTCGACGACACGTATGTGCTCTACACGTCCGACAACGGCTTCCACCTCGGCCAGCACAGGCTTCCCCCGGGCAAGGAGTGCGGCTTCGACGAGGACATTCGCGTGCCGCTCTTCGTCCGGGGCCCGAGCGTGGCGGCCGGCTCGGTGGAGCACGCCGCGACGACGCACATTGACCTTGCGCCGACGCTGCTGAGGCTGGCGGGAGTAGAGCTCCGCGAGGACTTTGACGGGGCGCCCATCCCGGTGGTCCCCGGACTGGGGAGCGGTCGCCATGAGCACGTCGCCGTTGAGTACTGGGGCATTGCTCTTGCCGAGGGAGAGATTGGAGGATTCGGTATGTTCTTTTCTGCATGGAGTTTTGAAGTCGCTGATGATCGAACCGCTGATGTGAGAAGATGGCAAGGGACAGCTTGTGGCCCCTAATAATACGTACAAGGGCGTCAGGATAGTGCACGACGACTACGACCTGTACTACTCTGTCTGGTGCAGAAACGAGCACGAGCTATACGATCTCAAGGTGTGTACCGCCCCTGTTGGATGATGATGTTGTCACTGGGGCCTGGACAGTGTTGTTGCTGATTCCTCAGACTGACCCAGGAGAGCTGAACAATCTGTTTGCTCGAGATTCGGACGCGACCCTCGTGGGCACAAGCGTCGGCCGTGTCGTCAGCCGCCTCGACGCCCTGATGCTGGTGCTCAAGTCGTGCAGGGGGCAGTCGTGCGTGCGGCCGTGGGAGGTGCTCCATCCGGACGGCGGCGTGGAGAGCCTGGGGGACGCGCTGGAGGAGAGGTTCGACGAGTTCTACGCGCAGCAGGTCGGGGTGCGGTTCGACCGGTGCGAGCATGGGTATCTGGTTGACGCCGAGGGGCCGCAGGTCGGATACCAGTATCGGGAGGGGCTCGAGTGGCATCACTGGACTTGACATTCCGTAAAGATTCTGTAATTCCAACAAGACCACGCCACCAGAGCAGCCGGTCACAGCCGGTTTGGAGCCTGAAGATGCCGACAGTCAGAATCTGGATGGATGCCCAAGGACAGGTCCCGAGTTGGGATGGTCCCCTGCCCGCGGCAGTGATGCGGCTCCCGGGTGGTCTGCCGAGCTGTCATGTAAATGGGCAGTCACGTATGGGCCAAGGTCCTCCAGGAACAGAAACGAGTGGACCAGACACCGGAACGAGCCTCTTCGCGGTCCGCTTCCCTCTCCCCGGGTTCCTCACCATCTGCTCACATGTCATAAACACGGAAGCAAGCCTTCCCCATGGCGAGTTGGGGAAGTACGTAATGGAAAGGTGCTGTCAAGTTGAGGGGAATCCATGGACTCTTCGCAACTCATCCTCAAGTCATCAAAGTCATAACGACTGTTGTTGATAACCACCGTCTTGAATGAGGAGATCATGACCAACGTTATCCATGACGGAGCGGAGTCGAAGCATAGACAAGAGTTCATGCACAAAATACCGCAGTCTCTCTGTGTCCTGGCTAGAGCAAGGTTCATGCCTGCCGTCTCGTCAGCCCAGGGACTGATGCAGTCGACTTGCAAGCCATGACGGATCATGGGCACTGCGGCTCTCGACGCGGCTGACATGCCAAAGGGCGCGGAGGGTATGTGGCGCCACGGTTCCGATCCCGAACGGCAGGGCTTCCAAAGTCGGCCTTGGGAAGTTTCCCCTTGTTTCCCGACTGGCCAAGACAAAGTCTGGAGTCCCATGGGGGAGTACGTAAAAAGACCGTCGAGTTCTCTGCAGTGGCAAAAGAGAAGAGACTGCGCTGCCCTAGGATCAAGGATGCATCGATCAGTATCAGTGTCGAATCCACCCGCGGAAGGCCATTTCTGAGGACTGTCTCTTGGCATTCAAGCCCGAGCGAGTCGGACGAGGCCCCGGGCAGGCTTGTCCAGGGTTGTTTTTTGGGGAGCGGGGTCGGTGAGGCTTGCCTTCTAGAATACGACTAGAAGGTAGGGGTGCAGGCCCTAGTAATTAAGCATGCGTAAGAGAAAAGCCACTTGTTCATCAGCCCATGCCCTGTCAAACCCCATCCAGATGGATCTGTCGGCGGCAAAAGGCACCCAAGATCTGGATTGGCTGCCTTTTGTCTCTCTCCGACACGGCGGTTACGGTCAGCGTTTGTGAATGCCGCCTTAGGGCGTGGACAAGGTCCACTGCTCGCTCGCAGTACACTGTGGTCTGCATTTACTTTTCTTTGTTTTTTGTTTTTCACTTTTGTCTTTTGTAGTCGTCATTGTGAGTCCAGACCCTGCGATGCCCTCAAGTGTCGACTTACATGAACTCTCCCCGTGAACTCTACTCTAGAACTTTACATGAACTCTACACAAACCCAACATAGGATCTGCACAAAGAAACCGGCCCGGACAGCCCAGGATGTCGGCCGGTCCGGGACCGAGTACGTAACAGAGGTTTGGAACAGAATGTAGGGGTGCATCTCTCGTCTTCCCCCACGGGCTGATGCTTGTTCCACGGTTGTATATCCAATTCGTCGTCCCCGTGGAGAACAGTCTCCATGACCTCTGTCATCCTTTTCCCCAAGTATGGAGCCCCAGGTCCCTCTGTCTACTATCAATGAGGAGACTCGAGTCTTGCTCTAAAATGCCTCTGACCCATAACCACTCATCCGATAGGGGCTACCAACGGGTTTACCGCTATGTGGAACCTGGATCATCATTCTCTCAGAGGGTTAGTCTCTAGTCTCAGAAATGTATATATTCCTCTGTCTGTCCGCCATGTAAAACCTGCGTCTTCACTCCTCTCCTCTCTCTCCTTCCAAACGTTGACCTGGGATTTCACACTTTATCTGTGCAGCCAAAGTCAACACCCAAATCAATACTGCACATATATACTTCTGTAATCATGGACAATAACGCCATCTACTCGTCCTCGGGCAACGACTCGAGCAAGACGACCAGCAAGGAAAAGATTCCCCACGACGACGAGGCCATGGCCCCCGACGTCGACGTCAAGTCGGCCACAAACGTCCCCGTCGTCGACAACGGCTTCGGCGGCGGCCAGGGCGGCAAGAACTTCCGCAACATGTCAAAGTGGGACACCGTGTTCGCCCTCCTCACCAACCAGGTCGGCCTGGGAGTGCTTTCCCTCCCCGGAGTGCTCAGGACGTTCGGCGTCGTGCCCGGGGTGATAGCAATCATCGGCATCGGGTGCCTATCGTGGTACACGGCTTTCGAGCTGAAGCAGTTCTACGCCAGGCACCAGCACGTGGTCAACGTCGTGGACATGACGCGCGTGGTGGGCGGGAGGTGGCTGGAGATCGTCGCGGGCATAGGTCTCCTCGTGCAGGTCATAATGACTGCCGCCTCCGCGAGCGTGACGCTGTCCATCGCCTTCAACACGATATCTGGACACGCCGTCTGCACTGTGGGCTTCATCGGGATCGGGTGCCTCTGCTGTCTGGTGCTCTGCGCCCCCAGGACGGCAAAGTTCGTCGCCTGGTCCGGGATCCCTTGCTGCATAGCCATCATCGCGGCCGCCCTCATCGTCATGATCAGCCTGGGCATCAAGAACCCGACCGCCGCCCCCGACATGTGGAAGCCCGACATCAAGGTCGTCGCCTACCCGACCTTCCGGGAGGGCCTCAACGGCTGCCTCAAGATCTGCTACGCCTACTCGGGCAACATCAACTTCGTGTCGTACATGGCCGAGATGATCGACCCCGTCAACGACTTTGGCTTCGCCCTCGCGTGGCTCGAGATCACGTCCATCGGCTTCTACACCATCGTCGCCATCGCAATCTACTGCCTCGCGGGAGAGTACACCGTCTCGCCAGCACTGGGCTCCGCCCCAGAGACCACCGCCAAGATCGCCTACGGCATCGTCCTGCCGGCCGTCTTCTCCACCGGCCTCGCCTTTGGCCACACGGGCATCAAGTACGTCTACGTCGAGGTCATGAAGCACTTCAACCTCACCGGCGAGATGACGAGGAACAACGTCCGATCCTGGTCCATCTGGATGACCATCGTCGTCGTCTTCTGGACCCTCTGCTTCCTCCTCTCAAACGCCATCCCCGTCTTCGACTCCATCCTGTCCATCGCCTCCGCCACCACTATCTCGTGGTTCACCTTTGGCTTCAGCGCCGTCTTCTGGTTCCACATCAACTGGGACCGCAAGTTCAACGGCTGGCGCAAGATCTGCCTCTCCTGCGTCAACGCCTTCCTCATCTTCATCTCCCTCTTCATGAACGGCGCCGGCCTGTGGTCCTCCATCACAGAGCTCCTCGACATCTTTGCCAACGACTCGAGTTCCGTCCAGGGCGTCTTTGACTGCGGCAGTAATGCCCTCTTCTAGAT
>JABFEP010000277.1:0-37047 GCA_013618265.1 Fusarium albidum
GATGAAGGGAGGTTCCATTTCTGGACTCGAGACAATTCCCAACATCCAATGAAGCTTTGTTGAGCTGAGCTGAATGGCGGTGGAAGAGCGCCACATGGGAATAGTAAGCTAGACTCGGCTTGACTGTCTCTTATGTGCACATGGCAAAGGTCAGATCACTAACTAAACATTGCTCCTCTATTCCCAAGCATAACTATTATAGACAGACTGCATACCCACAATGAAATACCACTAGAACTGGGCATTGTTGCCGCATGAAAACACACCCCGGATCGAGCTGTCCTCGGCGTCGAAAAGGTCCAGAAGCTCAGTGACGGACGCCCACAGCCCCGCTGCGTTCATAAAGAGAGAGATGATAATCAGGAAGGCGTTCAAGACGGTCAGTGAAGCCTTCTTCCAGTCCCGGAACAGACAGTCCTTATTAAGGTTAAACCAGAACACGGCGCTGAAACCGTAGGTGAACCATGAGATAGTAGTCGCCGAGGTGATAGAAAGGATCGAATCAAAGATGGGGATAGCGTTGGACAGAATAAACACGACGATCCAGAATCCGGTGACAGAGAGGATCCAGATGGTCCAGGACCGGACGGTATCGGCAGTGACCTCGTGGATCGAGTTTGTCCACCTCATGACGTTGACAAAGATGTACTTTGAGCCGATGTGCCCGTACGCCAGCCCCGTCGCGAACAGCGCCGGCAGGACGATCCCGTAGGCGGCCTTTGCAGGCGTGGAGGAGGTCGACCCCAGGATGGGGGAGGTGGTGTACTCGGCGCCGAGGCAGTACAGGATGATGGCAAAGGCCGTGTACACGGAGATGCAGCAGCCCTCTAGCCAGACGAGACAGTACTTGAAGTCCTTGATCGGGTCCTTCATCTCGGCCATGTATCCGACCTGCAGGTGTTAGATATAGCTGTATGGTTTTCAGGTGACTTACAAACGACAGATTGGCAGCGTAGGCAAAGACAATCTTGAGACAGGCGTTGAGGCCGTCTCTAAAGCTCGGGTGTCCCACAACGACAATGTCCCTGCTCCACTCGCTGAGGGAGTCGACTCCGTACGGGCCCTTGACTCCGAGGCTGATCATGACGAGCAGGGATGCCGCAAAGACGCTCACGGCGTTGGGCACACCGAGATGCGAGACGAACTTTGTAGTTCGGGGGATGCCGAACAGGTAGCAGGCAGCGCAGGAGATGAAGATGAAGACGACCGTGCAGGTGGCGTGAGAACTGATGGTGTTGAGGGCGATCGAGAGGGTCACCATGGCCGAGGCCGCGACGAATATGACCTGGATCATCATCATGACTCCCGCCAGCCCCTCGAGCCACCTGCCGCCCACGAACCTCGTCATCTCCACGACGTTGACCACCTGGGGATGAACCCTATAGAACTGCAGCAGCTCATAGGCTGTATACCAGGACAGACCCCCGATGCCGATAATTGCGATGATACCGGGGATAACACCGAGAGTCTTGAGCGTCGACGGCAGAGAGAGGATGCCGAGGCCGACCTGGTTGGCGAGAAGGATAAAGATGGTGTCCCATCGGCCGAGGGTCCGGAACGATTTCCCACCTTGCTCAAAGATGTTTGCGTTGTCGGCAGACTCGGGGCCCACGGCCTGGAAGTCGTGCGTGCCGTGGTTGTCGACCTCGGCCTTGACGCCCTCGCTGTCGGACGAGTCGTGGGGGGTGTTCTTGGAGATGATGTCTGAGGTTTTCATGATGAGTGAATGAAGAGGTGATGGAATGATGAACAAGAGTGTGCTATAGACAGACTATATATGCTGAGAAAATACCTCAGCGGCATTCATGACTGGGGATATGGGGTAATCGGATCCGCAGGCAGCCATGACGGCAAATCAAGACGACGACATTTGTGACTGCCATCCCCAGACGGAGATATTGCCCACGGGGGCCAAGAGACATGGTCCGTCGTCCAGAATGCATCCTCTCGTGATTCCCCATATTTCATCTTTACTGTTCGGGCCGCCTTGCAAGACTCGGTCGGGCCGGGTCAATCTTGCGGGCTGTTCCCCGAGATGCTCGATCCCGGTTGTCCATGGGTCGCTGCCAAGAGACGGGCCAGTCGGAGGTGTCCCGGGAAAGGCAAGAGGAAAAGAGACTGTCCAGAGGAAGACACTGTCCGCTTACATGATGCGTCCTGTTTCATGCCTGGAGTGACCGGTTTCAACTGCGGACCCAGCTGGGCGGGACAGAAGCAGAGCATCCTTCTGGAACGATTCCCGCCACAGATCCGATTGGCACGGCGGGCTCGGTGAGGCGAGTGGTTCTCCGGCCCCGTATTTTTGTTCCAGAAGCGTCGGCCTCTCCGGTGTGACGTCAGGTCTTTCATGACATTCTTGGCTACGCCAAGTCTAAAGCAACTTCAGTCTAGTTAAGCAGCGTGTTCTAGAGAGGCACTGATTGCAATTATCAGTAATGACCTGCCTATTCAGTCCTGTACTCCAGAGCTTCAACGGCTGTTTAGACTGAGGGATAAAACTTCAAAAAGACGTTACGTATTCTATGGATTCGATTACCAAATCCACGACACACAAAAAGCAATTCCTTGGGATACCTCTCCTGACCGGCAAAGCCAAGACCCCCCGGTGGAGTGCCGTGACTACAAGAATCCCCTATTCTGGGCCCATCTCCAGTTAAATACCCACTCGGCTGATGGTCCCTGCGTTGGACTTCGGTCAGAGGCAGGTGGCTGCGCATTTTGGACTATCATGGTATCAGGACCTCCATCATCCATGAATACTCGGGACTGGATATACGGCACCTGAAGCCGTCTGAACGAGACACCTGGATAATGGCTGATCCGCCAGACTAGTATTTCTATTGTCCGTCTTTCGGCATGTAGTATCATTGACTGTAATGAGTTCTACTTTATTTGTCATGGAAACTGGCTTGACATTCATCAAATGCATCAAGGACCATTGCTCGCTCATCCAACGCCAAGCTCATAGAATCCGGGGAATCGTGACTGCAGACTACGTGCATTAGTTCAGTTATTGAACTCCCCTCGCCTCCACCACTGCCCTGAACATCCCCAGCTGCATCTCATCCGCCGCCTTATCCGGCCTCACCCGCTCATCATCCTCATCCTCCACATGCGTCCTCCCAACGTTTCCCCACCCCCCGGGCATCGAGCCCCACTCGAAGTACCCGTAGACCAGCTCAAACATGCGCTGCTCGTGGATGCCCCTCCAGCCCCTGCACCTCTCCGGATCGGACCGCCAGAACGTCCTGTTCTCCAGAGGAACGGGCCTCTCTGCAAAGTTCAGAAACGCCGGTCCTATGCGGGCGTCCTCCCACTCGGCCTCAAAGTCGTCGTCTGGGAACTCGTCTCTGAACATGTCGATCAGCCCGTAGGGAGGACCGTTCCAGCTGCCGCTGCCCATCCTGAAGACCTTTAGGGAAGTCATATTCTCACGCCAGGAGGAGAGAATAGTGTGCCAGCGGAGCGGGTAAGGTCTCTGATGTGTTTCGTAGCCCATCCTGACGACGTCTTCTGTTATGACGTCGCTGCGTGGATATCCCTCGTTGGAAATCACAATATCGTTGCCGGCTGCGTCCTGGCCGATGACTGTGGTCCCGTGGTCTAGAGGTCCTCGATGTTCGGCGTGGAACATGACAGGACAGTCATCCAGATACAATTCCTCGAGACCTCCAGAGCGATTCATTCTTCCTTGGTTGGCAAACCAGTCAATCTGCCAGTCGTGGCTAAAGACATATCTCCCGAGAGCCAGGACTCTCAGGTTTGGAAACCCCCCCTCTGCTGGGTTAACGAAGCGAAAGTCCATCCGGGGAGTCCATCCCCAGTGGTAGTCGCAGTACAGAGACAGCACTCGGAGGTTCTGTGCAACCCCGGGGCACAGCCACGTCTCGTGGAGCTCCTCGAGCATGTCGTGCTTCTCTGTGAACCCCATGTCCGTCTCAGGCGTCCACTCGTCGACCTGGAATGCAATGTGCAGCTTGAGATCAACCAGGTTCCCAGAGGTCATGACTCGCATAAACGCCTCCGACTCTGTAAGTCGCTTGTCGTCATAGTCAGCTAGATTATGGATCGTCAACGCCCGCAGAGGAATAACACTGTCGACATCGAGGCCTTCTGGTGCCCGAGAAACCTCATAGTTGGGCGTCAAATTATCAATCTCCAGACCCTGGTCAATCTCTTGCTGCTCGGCCGCACTCCAAGTCCCCGCCAGACACCGAAACACAATATCGAGGAGGCGGTACCTAAAGTCCGTCGACTCTTCGATATCCTCATAGTCGTCGTTGTTACCGCAGTGGCCGTTGAACACGAGGACAAGACTTGACAGGTTCCGGAAGCATCGCAGCAGCGGCGCCGCGTCCATCAGATCCTGCGGCAGCGGGTACGTACTGTTGGAGTCGTACTCAAAGTCGGGGCCGACCCAGGTATCGACAGTCACCTCTCGCACATGTCTGCGCAGGCTGGCCGAGTGTGCGATGCTGACGAAACCTTGCTCATCTTTCTGGCCAGTTCGTGCGCCGAGCTTGACGCGTCGAAAGGCCCAGGGAGTGGCGGCGGAGTGAAGCTGTCGACTGGCAGCTCTGAGGTTGAGAAGGTCATTCTGCGGCGCATGCGAGCAGATGTTGCTTATGAGCTCGTAGGATAGTGCAGAAAAGGGGCTATCCCATGGCAAGGTCGTCATTGTGAGGGTAGAATGTGGTGGTCAAGATGCGGTATTTTGCGTCGTGGCATTTAGCCACGGGCCAATGGATTACCCGCCTAGACCGGGGTCTGGTGCCTCTCATCTTAGATCTTCATGTTCTGCTCTTGAAGTTGTCTGTGATTGGTTCAGATCCGTCGTATCGCGTATCCGTACCGTAAGCCCCCAGCCGCTTATAATCCCAATCTGACCCGACTGTGATCCTTCAACTTCACCATGTCGGCTCTGCGACCAACCCTCAGACGCCTCGCGCCACGGCACGAGCAAGTCCTCACCCTGGCAGATGGCCGCGCCCTCGGCTTCGCAGAGTATGGCGTCCCCGACGGCAAGCCGCTGCTCTACTTCCACGGGTATCCCTCGTCGCGCCTCGAAGCTGAACCTCTGGACGATATGGCCTGGCGTCAGGGCATCCGCCTGATCGCCCCCGACAGACCCGGCTTTGGCCTGTCGACCCCCAAACCGGGTCGTCGGATGCTGGACTGGCCGGCCGACGTGCAGGCCCTGGCAGAGAGCATCGACATCCAGCGCTTTGCTGTCCTCGGGGTCTCGGGCGGGGGACCGTATGCCCTGGCGTGCGCTTACGCGTTGCCGCAGATGCTCACTGGCGTGGGCCTCTTTGCGAGCGGCCCCCCATGGGCTGCGGGACCTCACCACATGTCTGTCGTCCATCGAGTCACTGGCCTGACGGCGAACCATGCCCCTGCAGTTCTCAAGACGTGTCTGCTCATGCTTGTGCACTCCTCGAGATGGATTGTGAACACTGGGCCTGTTAAAAGACGGATCACGAAATGGCTGGAGAATCAGGAGCAGACGGCCGAGGTGAAGAAGACGGCTTCGCAGCGTCTAGACGATCTGAGGAGGCTCGTGATCGACGAGCCGTTTGCGCAGGGCGTGGATGCTGCCGTGTACGAGGCCAAGCTGCTGTCGTCTCACGACTGGGGGTTCAGATTCGAGCATGTCGGCTACGACAAGGTCAGGATATGGCATGGCGTGAAAGATGGGAACGCGCCGATCGTCATGATCAGATACATGGCCGAGGGGCTGCCTCATTGCGTGCTCCATGAGTTGGAGGGGGACACTCACTATACCATGTTTAAGCATTTTGAGCCGGCCATGAGGGAGCTGATGGCTGAGACCAAGGAGATTAAATTGTGAATTGGTACAGAGTAGAGTAGGGTGTCTAGATACAATAAATATCCTCACTTCAGATGCCTTGCCTTCACGTCAACTTGCCCCCTATACCCAAAAGACGTCAACACATCCCTGCCCTTCCCAAGACTTGTTCTGCCGTCCATGCACCTCTGACACATCATGGCCACGCCCGGTCTCGCCCACTCCTGCTTCGCTGCTGGCTTCTGCCCCAGCAGGACCACCTCGTCTCCCCCCAGCATCCGCTCCTCGATGACGTTGCGGCCGTCTGTTGCTTTGGCCACGGCCTCGCCGGCGAGGATAGCCAGGACGGGGAGTCCCCGTATGAGCGGTGGGAGGCCGGCCTGGATGTTGCACACTTTGGAGAGTTTGGAGAGCTCGGCCTGTAGGTTTGTCATGGTGATGATGAATGAGATGATCGAGGGACTTAAGGATTAAGGAGAGAACTAAATAACTGATAAAGAATGTTCTAGACAAGATGTGCGGGGAATGAAGCCTCAGGCAGAGAGAGCTAACGCAGGGGTCGATATGAAGGATTCCACCGAGATGTAGTCAGTTTCTAGCTCCATGTGGCTGACACACGGGCAGGGCAATTACAATGGAGGATCTATTTGTGAAACTATGCCACTAGGCCATGCAAAATTGAGGGCACCCCCTAAAGGATGCAGTGCTAATGGCATGTATCTCAGCTCCACACCATTGTTGTCCCGTCCAAAGAACATGTCCTTCCTGCCTTGAGAAAGGCGATTCGCTTCTTGCACCTAGTATCCGACTGCAGCAGAATTCTATTCAAAATTCAAACTCCTCGTAATAAAGATCTATGCTCGGTCCGTCTACACGACTCCGCCCAACCGCCTCCTGCACATCCCGCACCAACGACCTCGGGCCACACGCAGCTACTAAAACGCAATCATTGTCCTCGACTGACTGCATCACTTCATCGATAACCTTGTCCACGCTCAACTTGTCATAGACCGCGTCATCTGGGCTCACTGGCCGCTCTGAAAGTCCATACCCTTTGCATGGCTCTGCGAGCAAACGAGCCTCTTCATCGACAGTCCGCGGGGTCGGTGCCTCTGATGGTTGTCGAGTTACGTATAGTCTCAAAGCAAGAGTCGACGCCTGTCGGAAATCCTCAAGATAGTCGGCGAACCATTCCACTTCATCTATACCCGTCAGTTGCATCCAGACCAACAGCAAGAGACAAACCTCGTTCCCTGACAGCCCATATGAAATCCATCACCTGCTTCGACTGGGAGTCCAGGTTACTCAGAAACCTAGCGGCCAGGCCGAATGTAAAAGTGGCACCACTTCCACCAGCAATCAGGACTATCCTGTCGTACCCCTTTGTATCCGGAACACCTCCGTAGGGTCCATCGACAGATGCTCTGAGAGCGATCCCAGGCCTCGAACACGCAAGTTCATATGCCGACCTCGTGAATCCATCACAGGCCCTCACAACCATCTCTAGCCCCGACGGCCCGTTGGACAGGATAGTAAACGGGTGCATCTGGAGGGTCCGGATTCCAGGAACCCACAGGAAGCAGTGCGATCCTGGAACTGCCCCTTGGAGCTTCTTCCTCATGACGATTCTGACGCCGCCGTTAGGCAGTGGGTAAAACACGGCCTTGTTGTTGAACAGGTTGTATGCAAGCTTTGCACCCCGGATGACGCGGTCGTAGAGCCAGAGACAGGCAATAAACCCCATAGCTATAGGCACCTTCTTGGCGACGACTGGCCTGTGGACGGTCGTGAGGATGGCGATGGCGATGAATCCCATGATGTGGCTCGTGTAGAATAGCTCGTATCTGCCGTGTCTCAGGAGACCTGCCAGCATGACCAGCATGCCGAGTGCAGCGGGGAATCCCTCCCAGTTGCCGGCCTTGAGTAGCTTCCACCATCGACCCTGAGAGATGAAGTATGCAGCGTAGAATATTCCATGGAGAAGAACTTGACAGATGGCAGTGTATCCAGCGATACGGTGGAATATGTTGAGCTGGTGGTATGCCCTAGTCGAGAGCACTGCGAGGGGCGTGTTTTTCAGGCTAAACAAGACGCACAGGGCGGTATTCGCAACAGCCATCCTATCGTGTGTCAGAAACACCTGCTTCTAGACAGAGGACATACCAGCCAAATCTGGAGGCAAACAGGTTCAGCCTCGCGTCGAGCACAGTCAAGCAGAGAGCTGTATTGATGGCCAGGTAGACGACCACCAGAGCTGCATGGCCAGTGGACGGAACCCAAGAGACTCTTGTAGCCAGACACCTCTTGATTTTCCTAGTAGTTGGTCAATGGCCTTTTCTTCTTTGCTTATCTTCCAAGACCTACCGAGAAGCCGTCCGGATTTCTCGCACATGACTCTTGGCCGCCACCCGGAGCAGCCACGTGGTGACGATGCAGGCGAGGATCAGCACGCAGAGAACAGCAGTGTACGTTTTCAAGGCTCGCTCGTTGCTGAGCTGCTTCGCACTCGGCGGTTTTCGGATATTCACGTCCATAGTTCTTGTCAAAAACTGTGCGATGGATGCATGGGTACGAGTAGATATAAGATTGATAAGATTGATTAGGCGCGCTATTCTCCGGGCTAAACCGGCGCATGACCTCGTGGACTTGCTCACGCGCCAAAGGCTGCGCCTGGTGATTGTCTCACTGGAAGAATGGTCATCTTGAGACCGGCTGCATCATGTGCTGATCAGGGCCATGTTCCGATAATCGGTGCTTGATATCCATCTCCTCAGGTTAAACTGCCCTGACTCGTATTAACTATTTTCGCCTCCTTTATCGACTAGCAGTCCGGCACACTAACAGGGATATTGACATGCACACTCGTCGCCAACCCGCTCAGACTCGTCTCCTTGAACTCATTCCTCATGCCCTTTGCCGTCAGCCTCATCGCCCGTATCGCATCATCCAGCCTCACCCTCTGCGTGCCCGCCTCGCTGCTCAGTGCCAGGTTCGCGCTCGAGATGGCCTTTGTCGCGCCCAGCGCATTCCTCTCGATGCACGGCGCCTGCACCAGACCCCCTATGGGATCGCACGTCAAGCCGAGGTTGTGCTCGATGCCAATCTCGGCGGCCTGCTCGATCGTCTCTGGACTTGCACCCATGCACGCGGCGAAAGCACCAGCGGCCATAGAACACGCCACGCCTACTTCTGCCATGCATCCTCCCTCGGCGGCGGAGATGGTCGCTCCGCGCTTATACAGCATGCCTATAGCTGCGGCCGTGAGCAGGAATGTCGGCACGTCCCGCTCGAGGTCGTCGCTGATGAACTCGATGGTGTACTTGAGGACGGCGGGGATGATGCCCGCTGCGCCGTTGGTCGGTGCAGTCACGATGCGACCGCCCGTGGCGTTGGTCTCGTTGACGGCGATGGCGTACACGGAAAGATAATCCATGGCTGGGAAAGTTGTGCGACGAGATGGCGACGGGGGAATCGGGTGGCTCAGGGAGCCGTGTATCCGGGGAGGCTGACGTCTGCGGATGCCGACAGCCTTTGTCTGATGCTGCACCGCCGGCGTCGACGGCGACGACAGTTGATGATGATTCCCGGATGCGGGCAAGGACGGACTGCGTTGAGATCCAGGAGGTCCGTCGCGGGTAGCTGAAGTGTACAGACCCCGTGTAAGACGCTGGTACAAGGCCGGCGCTCGACGCTTGAGCTTCAGGGATCCGGGCAGGATCGAGTTCAGGGGCGCCTCGACGCTCTCCTGGATGCTGGCGTCCATGACCTGCCAGATGCGGAACAGCTTCTCGTAGATGTCCTCGTCGGTGTACCCGTAGCTCTTCTCGTTCTCGTACACCAGCTGCGCAATGGTCAGGTTGTGCTTGCGACAGAGCGACAGCAGGCTAGCAGCGTCTCGGAACGGGTAAGGCGGGTGTTTGCCGGTACCCTCAGAAGCAGAGTCGACCTGTGCTGCGGCCTTTGTCTCGGGGCTGTCTGGTGTCGGGCCGGCTCCGAGGAGAACGGCCGATTCATCCGCTGCGTCCAGAATCTTGACCTCGGAGCCGGTCCTCCGATCCCCGGCGGCGTCGGACCGCCGAATCTCCTTGTAAAACATGTTCTCCGCCAGATCAGCGGGATGTGCACCGGCATCCGACTCGGGCGCCTCGAGCTGAGCGTCTGAAGGGCCTGGCGCCGGATTGATGGAGAGTGCTCCATTAACGACGAAGCCGCCTCCGACGCTAAACATGTCGTTTGTGGCCAGGACGTATCCATCCTCGTCAAAGACCGTGAAGCGCATCCCGTTGCTGTGAAGCGGCAGTTTCCTCCCCCATTCCCAGACGAACTCGCGGTCGTAGTCAAAGTCGATCTCCTTGCCGCCGTCCGCCAGCCACTGGCCCAGGAAGAGCTTGTTGGTCGCCTTAATCTCGGCGAAGCGGCTCGGCACGTGCGCCGTGTCGACGGACTCGACATTTGCCCCCTCGAGGCCGAGCAGGAGGGCAGAAGGCGTCATATGGCCCTCGCCGGTGAGGGCGAGGCTCCCGTAGATGGACACCCTGATCTTGTTGACCTTTTGCAAAAGGTTGGCCTCGACCAGGTCCGCGACAAAGATGTTTCCCGCGCGCATCGGCCCGACCGTGTGGGAGGACGAGGGCCCGATGCCGATGGAGAAGAGGTCGAATGTCGAGATGACGGCGTGCTCGTGCTCGGCCTCGCTGTACGACCCGCCTGCCTCGTCGTCGTCGCTCCGACGAGGGAGGGTCGTGGTGAATGTCCGAGGCCTGGGCGGATTGAAGGGCGCTGGCCGCATCGACCTGAGGCGGATGCTGTTTGTGATCCATGGCCTCGCGCGCAGCAGAGAGAGCTGCCTCATCCCAACGCGACTCATTGCGGAGGATAGTGGCAGACCGCTTTTGACAAGACGACGTGTTTTATCCTGAGATAAGAATCAGAAAGATAAGAATTCTGATAAGAACCATGTTTATACGCGGCTACGGTCGGTGATTGCTCGGTGTGCAGCCGGCATTTATTAATTACGGACCAATTATTGGCCATTCCATTTCTGTGCTGTGGGCCACCCGGTAACCCCAAGGTTAACCGATATCAAGAATGTGTGCTGTCTTGCGGTGGAAATTGCTAGACAAACACTTGGTGTTACGTACGGGAATGGACACGTGAGCGGGCGAAACCCCGCTCCGGATCCAGGGTAGCCGAACCGTTGGGGGGAACCATCGGCTTGGTTCCGGCATTCGGGGGCGGGGCCGGGCCGGAGACGGAGACAGTTCCGGGATAGACAGAAGGCCACCGAATCCCAACGCCGACAAGAGTGCAAAGCCCAGCCTGGGTCGATAGAAACCGAGGATCTTCAATTCACGACTTGTCAGGTTCCATGTTGTCATCTGCAGTTTATCTATATATCCCTTACAACCTCGCCCTGTCAACCTCATTCCCGCCCTCATCAAACGACACCTTCCTCCCCGTAACCATACTCTCCTGCAGCGCCGCCCCAATCCTCACAGCCGTCACCGCCGTCGCCAACTTGACAGGCACCGGCTTGCCGTCGAGCACACAGTCCGTAAACTCGACCGCCTCGGTCGTGAACGCGGCGCGGAACCTCCCCCAGTAATTCTGCGGCAGCTCCTGCCGTATGCCGCCCTGCTCGTAGATCCGCACGTGGTTCTCCGCCGGGACGATATTCACCGTCAGCTTGCCCCTCGTGCCGATAATCTCTGTCGAGTCCTCCTGTCCTGCAGCCATCATGCGTGACGCATACAGATAGGCGATGCGACCGTCGTAGAATTCCACCACACCGACGGCGTTATCTCTGTCGTTGTATTGCCTCAGATCAGGCTCAACTGCCGTGATGCCCACGGCGTGCACAGACCTGACCTTGGAGTCCTCGCCAAAGAACCATAGAGCCAGGTCGATATCGTGGATACTGCAGTCCACAAAGATGCCGCCCGAGAACTCTGCATATGCGACAAAGAACCCCGATGGATCTAACACATCGCAGGTCTGGCTTCGGATGATGGACGGCCGACCGATAAGTCCAGCCTGCATCTTTTCGTGGGCGTCGCGGTATGATGCGTCGAAGCGACGGGAAAAACCACACATGACTTTAAGATCAGGACGGGCAGCAGCAGCATCAACAACGGATTGTGACTGACAGTGTTAGTGAAGAAACTACAAGTGGATGACAACTCACAATCTCGACTGTAGTTCCGAGAGGCTTCTCGCAGAGAACATGCTTGCCCGCCTCAATCGCCGCAATCGCCTGCTCGGCGTGAACAGCCGTAGCCGACGCCACGCAGATGGCATCAACCTGGTGAGCCAGCAGATCGGCATAGCTGTCGTAGACGGCCACGCCGTGAGGAGCGAGGTTCTCGGCCGCCCATTCACGCTCGCCCGCATCCGGGGTGCTCACGGCGACTAGCACCGCGCGGGGGACATTCTGGAGAAAGTTGAGGGCATGTCGCTTGCCCATGCGGCCGAGGCCAGCGACGCCGACCTGAAGTTTCCGAGGAGCCATTGGAAGGATCTGGATGGTTTGAAGACTTGACCTGGGAATGGTCAGTCATATATACGTTGACGACGGCGCTCATCTATGACAGGTCACAGATCCATCGGCAGAGATCCATCCGAGTAGCCACAATCTCCACGATGCATTTCGATCCTCTAGACATGGCCAATTGCTATCGTCAAGTTTCCAACAGTTCCCCAGGCCATCATATTTGCGGGGACAGCGTTCGGGGAGAATTGCCCAGTGTCAAACCTGGTAAAACGCTACGAAATCTATTGCCTGACTTGGATAGTCGTGGCAAACAGGCCGGCGACCCACAGTCCTGCAATCTTAGAATAGCCGGTCTGTTTTGTACTCGGGATTTATAACCTCGGGATTATACCTCATCCCTACTCGTCATCCACCCCCATGCCCTCTTCAGGTGCGCCTGGGCCGCCGCAGTGGGCCACGAGTGCTCCGCCTCGGTCAGGACCAGCACGTCCAGCAGCGCCGCCTGGTCCCCCGCGGCGGTGAAGCGGTCCCCGCACGCCGTCACCCCCATGCACGCCGTGAACATGGCAGGCCGGGTGGCCTTGTTGGAGAGCGCCGTCCCGCACAGCTCGCGGACTTGTCTCCGGATGTCGTCCTGGGATGTGAGTCTCCAAGGGCCATTAGGGATGGACCACATACATCGATTCTCTTGCGGGCCAGCTGGGCTGATGGCCCTATCCGCGGGGCCCTGTCGTCATGACACATGAGGAGGATGCGCGCAAATATGCTGTGCACGAGGCCGATTACTGCCGCGGTTAGATGCTCAACTGTGTCTAGCGCGGCTAATTACATACCGACTGCGTGATTGATGTATGCCACATGGGGAAAGACATCACCCTTGGCCTCGTCGGGTTCACCATACGCTATAGGCAGCCACGACACCGGACGGGCCCTCAGCCAAGCCTGGTCATAGTCCAGCAGATCTTGATACCGGCTCTTGGTGCGGTCCCCGTCGCCAAAGCAGTAGTTTATGACCTCTGCGCAGTGGATGATGATGCGGTTCGCCCACGTGTCGTCGTCGGCGGGGGAAAACGACCGGTCTATGAACAGATGGTCCAGCTTAATCTTTACGGGCCTCTGGCTCACAAAGCTCATGTATATCTCCTGCCTCAGACCTACCCAGAAGGACGCCTGCCGCAGACTGCTGGGATAAACGGACTCGCTGGGCGTGTTCATGAACAGCTGGATCCCCAGGAGGTGGCCCTCGTGGTCCGTGCCTATGAGCGGCACGTCGAGCTCCTCCAGCGTGCGGAGGAGTATCGTAGCCGCTAGCAAGTCGTCGTTTGTCAATGCCGACGAGTCGCTCGATATTGTTGTCAGATCCTTTAGGCACTCCTGGTGGTATCTGTCTGCTGCGTAGGGGTCGTACTGCGCGGCTAAGCTGAGGTGTCTGGACGAGAGGGCAAAGATGGCGTTGAGCAGGGTCGGAGAGGTGGCCGCTCGGGGGGGCACCACAATGGCAAAGTGGCGTCTGCAGTCGCAGAGGTCAAACTCCAACAAGTCAGCAATAGTGACCAAGGGTTAGGGCTACGCACCCAGGTGCACATGTACTCGAGATAGTACTTCATCAGCCGCACCTCGTGAGGCTTTGTCAGTGGAAAGATGCTGGCGTCAACGCTGGCCAATCCCAGGAGAGAGCCTTGCGGGACGGCTGCGTACTCGCGCCCTTGTCCCGGGACGTGGTGTGAGGTGTTGGCGCTTTCGACATCGTGGTGTGAGGACGCAGGGGCCACGAGGGGGTTCTCTCCGTCGGAGAGATACTGTGCTTCAACGTCGCTCGTCTCGTCGACGAACCGTACTGGACCGTCAGAAACGTCAATGAAAACTAGAGCTACTTACACCGCCGAGGACATTCCACCCAGGTATGATTCCGATTGGGCAACCTATCTTGTTAATGCCTGATTCTGAACATGGGGCATGGTCATACTCGGAGTGCTTGAAGCGAAAAGCGGCCGTCGAGCAGACTCTTCCCGTCGCCGCGCACCGGAGACAAGTCCGCGAACTGTCCACCCGCGCGCACCTGAGATGCTGCGTCCTGCAGGCCTGCAAGGGGGTCACCACACGTTCGTCCACTGGTTTGAGGCCCGCCGGGGAGGCCTTCCGGGGCTTACCAGGCAGGCAGTCGACATGTTGACGCAGAGGAGCCTTGACAGATGCAGAAGGCAGGTGGCCCCGAATATATTCTTCGTATGACGGATGTTGCGGGAGAAAAGGCCCGAATGAGCGGGAGAAAAGCCCCGACCGGATAACAGCTTCCGGGGCCGGGTACTTCTCCGCACGGGAGATCCCTGTCCATTCTCCAAGAGCTAACGTGACAGGAGCATGCCATCAGTATCCTGGCTGACTCGCGTCGACTCCAAACCCCAGACCCCATGTTTTCTTCCCCACGCTTCCATCGTGGAGAAGGGATGTGATGAATCCGTCCGAGTCGATTGGCTCAAGGCAAGTCGTGTTGCACTGACCCCAAGGTTTGAGCCTATAAAGACTGCTGCTTGTCCTGTCTTCTGCAGGCTGCACTCCACCACTGTCAACATTCAAAGACATCATGGCTGCAAAGGACAAGCTCGACGAGTATGGATTTGCCACAGAGGAGCACGTCGGCATGAGCATGACGGTAGACCCGTACGGGCCATCTGGTATGTCAGAGTCCTGTTCTATCTGGGTTTAGCTGACCATTAGGTTTCCGCGGCATCTTCTCCTCCTCGTACGTCGCCATCTGCGCTGCCTTTTCCGCCATCGGCGGCCTCCTCTTTGGTTACGACCAGGGCGTCATATCCGTGACGCTGGTCATGGACCACTTCCTCGACCGGTTCCCCGAGGTCGCCGACGACGCACCCGGCGCTGGCTTCAAGAAGGGCCTCATGACGGCCATGATCACCCTGGGGGCATTCATCGGCGCCATCAACCAGGGCTGGATCGCAGACTGGATCTCCCGCAAGAGGTCCCTCATGGTGGCGGTGGTGATATTCACCATCGGGTCCGCTCTGCAGACTGCTGCCGTCAACTACACGATGCTTGTTGTAGGTCGTTTCATCGGAGGAATCGGCATCGGACAGTGAGTTCACCATCTCTTTTGTAGCTTGTGCTGACATTGTTAGACTCTCCATGGTAGTCCCCCTGTACATTTCTGAAATCTCACCACCCGAGATCCGCGGCACCCTCCTCGTCTTTGAAGAACTCTCGATCGTCGTCGGAATCGTAGTAGCCTTCTGGATCACCTACGGGACGAAATCAATCTCCAGCAGCTGGTCCTGGCAGCTCCCGTTCCTTCTGCAGATTCTCCCCGGTCTCCTGCTCGGATTTGGCGCCATATTCCTCCCGTACTCCCCACGATGGCTCGCCTCTAAAGACCGCGAAGAGGAAGCCCTGGCCAACCTGTCCAAGCTGCGAGCCCTCCCCGCGACCGACCCCCGAGTTCAGCGCGAGTGGATGGACATAATCTCCGAGGCCCGCTTCCAGGCTGGCATTCTCAGGGAGCGACATCCCCAGCTCACTCAGCGGACAGACGCAGCGGGTAGGATGAAGCTCGAGTTCGTGAGCTGGACGGACTGTCTCAAGCCTGGATGCTGGCGTCGCACACTCGTTGGCTCAGGCCTCATGTTCTTTCAGCAGTTTGTGGGGATCAACGCCTTGATTGTGAGTGTACCAGAGTACCCAATGGACATTTCACTGACAGAGCAGTACTATTCTCCCACCCTCTTTGGCACCATGGGCCTCAACTTTGACATGCAGCTCATCATGTCGGGCGTCCTCAACGTGACGCAGCTCGTCGGAGTGGCATCTAGTCTGTGGACGCTCGATCGGTTCGGCCGCAGGACCATTCTCCTCGTCGGCAGCTTCCTCATGTTTGTGCCTCATCTCATCATCGCCATTCTCGTCGGCAAGTTCTCCGAGGACTGGCCGAGCCACACAGCAGAGGGATGGACCAGCGTCGCCTTTCTGCTATTCTATATGCTCGCCTTTGGTGCTTCCTGGGGACCTGTACCCTGGGCTATGCCCGCAGAGGTGTTTCCCTCGAGTCTGCGTGCCAAGGGAGTGGCCATTTCAACCTGCTCTAGTAAGTTCAAGTATCTTTCTGATGGAACCATTGCTGACTAGAAAGACTGGATCAACAACTTCATCATTGGCCTCATCACGCCTCCTCTTGTTCGCGAGACTGGTTTCGGCGCCTATGTATTTTTCGCTGTCTTTTGTCTCTTGTCGTTTGTATGGGTCTGGTTCTGTGTCCCAGAGACGAACGGCAAGACACTCGAGCAGATGGACCAGGTTTTCAACGACAGGAGTGGCGTCGAGGATGTGGCCAAGAAGGAGCGCATCTTTCGGGATGTGTACGAGGAGAAGGTGGTTCGTGGGTGAGCTAGTGCTGCCGAGTATTATACATGTCGATGGTATAATAGAGCATCTTGGTGATGTTAATCTATTACACTAGAACGATAAAATACTAGATGTGAATCCTAGGGCGCAGATGCTTCCATGATATATTACACAGGCTATAGCATAGAAGTCACCTCGAATTAGTATTTTAGGAAGCCTAACTATTTATTATTTTCTTAGAAGTCCTGGAGCTCTTGGATAGAAGGTTTAAGAAAGTCTTTATGATTAGTATAATCTAGGTTTAGAGGTGCTACGCTTATAAATTTACAGGGTGGTTTATATACGATACGCCAGCTTTAGAAGTTCAGTTAAATACTGCTCACCATGGCCCGCTCGGTCGTCTCGCACCCATCTACCCCGACCAAGCATGGGGCGACTGGGCATACAAAGGCGGCCATATACAACGACAGCCGAGGGTCCACGGCATGAATGACCACTGGGGCTGGTCTTTAGACCCGAACTGGAATCAGCACTTTAGACTCAACCCGTGGCCAACGGGACGAGACGACTGATGACGGGTTTGAGTTGACGGACAATAACCTGGATCCCGTTCGCCGACCCGTCCAACCAAGCCCATACAGCAACCCCGGAACGAGCGATCTGAAGATGCCAATCTATGCCATCTGACATGGAGGAACCCGCCATGGCCAACTCGGATGCCAGACACCCTCGTCGACCACCGAATCAGTTTCCGCCACATCAGGTCCATCTATCTTGGCCGTCATCTCCGACAGTACCGTCTCAGCCTCACAAACCGTCACAGCAACCGCAGCTACACTTGGAAGCTAGTTGGCCATCTCGATTACTATTACGTCAACTGTCAAAACTATACGCAGCCAAACTATGAAACCCAGCCGCATGCTCCTTCTGCAGCGCGCTCAACTTCTCCTTCAGATAGTCCCTCTGCTCGAGCGGGATCCGCTCGAAGCTGAGGAGGAACTTTACGAGGAACAAAAAGTCCTCTATCCTCGACTCGGCGTCCTGCTCCTGCTGCCCCGGCGTGATGGGCAGCGCCAGCACGTCAGCCACCGTGCTCGTGATCTCAAACAGCTTCTGCAGGATGCCCGACCCGTGGATCCCGATGCTCTCGACCCTCTCCAGCCTGCCGACCAGGTTCCGCAGCTGAGCCGACAGACGCCGAGCGGGAAAGTGCATCGAGAAGCCCTCGTGCGAGCTCTGCGGAGGCGTCGACTGCAGCAGGCCCTGAGACAGGGCGAGCTGCCACACCAGAGTGCGCAGCCAGAGCCGCGTGACGAACAGATCGGCGTGCTGCAGCTCGGTGAGGCCGCCGCAGCCGTTGGATATCAGAGCCCGCTCCGTCTCGGCCGCCCCCATCTCATCCTGGTCCAGCTCCTCCTGCTTGCTCTCTATCCACGCAGCTGTCATCACGGGCGCCGTGTGGCCCGGGTCCTGCTGCGCCCTCCAGTGCGACAGAAAGGTGTCGTCCATGCTGAGGAACAGGTGGATCAGCCGGTCAAAGCCCGCGTTGACATGCGACGGGACCTCGGGGTCGGCCAGCGGCAGGCCTGTCCGCAGGGGCGTCAGGACAGAAGGGTAGCCCGTCATCATGGTGAGGAAGCGCTCGTGGATAAAGGCCTCCCAGTACATGCGCTGCTGGCAGGCGGTCTCGTGCTCGCCCAGGCCGTCGAGGTACTGGTCGACGTTGAGCATCTGGATCATGGCGATGGCCTCCCTCAGGATGGCGAAGCTGCGGTCGAAGCGCTTGAAGGCCATGTAGCAGATCTCGAGGAAGATGCACGTCATGATGCGCTTGACCGTCGAGGGGAACCTGCACAGCGCGTCGCCGCCGCCCTGCTCCACCTGCCGGTGCGCCTTGATGCTGTGCTGCATCAGGTCCGTCATGCGCGCCGCCACGTCGCCGTTGAGCCCCCACGTCGTCTGGGTGAGGTTGATGGTGACGGCGGCAAAGGCGTACGCCAGCGCCGAGTCCTCGAAGCTGTGGTCCATGTTTTCGACCGCCCGGGCAATCTCGGACGGGAGGATGATGGGGTTCACGGGGAAGACCACCTCCTGAAAGTCCGGTACTAGCTTGAGGAAAAAGTCGGGCGAGTAGCCCCCGCCGGAAGAAGGCGACGGGTGCGACTCGATCTGTGGCGGAGTCGAGCTCGACCTCGCGTCGGGCTTGGTGCCCTCGCGCAGCTGGGCCACCAGCCGGCCGCGCACCGCGGGCTTGCGCTTCGACGGGGCCGCCGGGTAGACGCACGAGAGGCTGAGGTGCCCACATTGTGAGCAAGGATTTGAGCCTGGCCGGGGTTAATCATGGACGGCAGAGTGGCAAGAGTCAAGAACCGCACCGTTGCATTTCACCTTGCGGACTCGGCACGGACCGCATGCCCGCGTCGCCCGGCTACCCATTGACCTAGGATGCGCAGAGACTGGCGCAGCAAGATGCGGGCTCGTTCACCTCGTGCTGGATGCTGATGCAGGCGAGTCATGGGTTGGATGAGAGAGGTGGAGCTGGCCAGGAACTTGAAGATGAAGCGGTTTGGGGCAGAGCCACGTGATAGTCAGTTTTGGTAGACTTGATTCGCCAACGGATTTATTACCCCACAAATTCCACGAAGAACCAATTCTACATTCTACATCTACATCTACTCTCGGGTCTGGACCTTCTCGACATAGACGGCAGCCTCCTTCTCCTTGTCAATCCCATGGTCAAATCCCGCATCCAGCCTCTCGACAGCCGCCCCCTTGAACTTGCGCGCGCTGACGTGCTGCTCAAACAGAATGTCCAGCTCGGCGTAGGTCCGGCCCTTTGGCTCGGGCAGCCGGAAGTAGGTCCAGACGGCGCACAGGAGGCACGTTGCCGCCCAGAAGAAGCCCGACTTGGCGCCCCAGTTCCAGGCCGACGGGTTGAGCATGCGCGGGGTGATGATGTTTGTGACGATGCCGATGATGTTGTACATGTTGCGGGCCAGGACGACCGACTTTGTCCTCAGACGGGTCGACGACAGCTCGGCCACCAGAGAGTAACAAACGGGGCCGACGGTGCAGTCGTAGGTAAAGGTGTAGACGAGGAGCAGCGATCCGATGGTCCACTGGGCAGCCACGTTGTCGCGGCCGGCAAAGGACACGCACCCGATGGTCAGGAGGAAGACGCACATGGCCAGCTGGCCGTAGAGGTAGAGCGTGCGACGGCCCGCCCAGCCCATGAGGAACCACGAAAAGACGGTGCCGACGGCCCCGATGGCGTACTGCCCGAGGGACATGCTGAACGAGTTCTCGACGGCCATGCCCGCCTGCTGGTAAAAGTAGGTCGAGTAGCCCATAAAGGTGGCGCCGCAGAGGGTCTGGATCATCCAGGTGCAGCAGACGATCTCTGTCCGTCGCAAGCTGACTCCCTTGAAGAGGTCGAGGTACGACGTCCCCGACTGGGCCTCCTTCTCCATCTCGTTTGTGTGGACCATCATGGAGATGGTCTCGTCGGGCTTGAAGTCGGCCCCGGTGTTGCGGACGGTGAGGCGCTCGAGCGAGACCTTTGCGTCCTCGATGCGGCCGCGGCGGACGAGCCACCAGGGGGACTCGGGGGCGAGGTAGATGCCGATCATCAGGGGAACCGGCCACATCCACTGCAGCGCAAAGGGGATCTTGTAGCCCCACTTGTCGTCGCGGCTGACCATGGCGCGGAGGACCCCTGAGGCGATGAACTGGCCTATAACCCAGCAGAGGTTGACGTACGTCGTGAGGTAGGCGCGCAGGTGAGTCGGGCACACCTCTGCAGCGTATGTGGTGGTCAAGGTCTGGAAGACACCCCAGGGGATGCCGATGAGGATCTCGCCGATCAGCAGCTGCACCAGCGTCTCGGAGAAGAAGATGATGAAGACAAAGGCTATGCATCCGGCGAGCGCCCCGATCAGCGTCCTGCGGTACCCGAAGCGGTCGGCGATGATGCCGTTGACGAAGAGGCCCAGGATCTGGCCGCAGAGGGTCCCGTTGGAGAGCCCAGACTGCCACGCCGCCGTGAGCTGGTAGCTCCCGTCGGGCTGCTGGACGCCAAACTTGCGCTGGAAGGGCGGGTACGCGTAGAGGTTGTTGAGGAGCACCACGTCGAAGCCCTCCATGATGATGCACATGGACAGGAAGATGGACCAGAGGCAGGCCTTCTTGTAGAGCCTGAGGGACTTGACGAGGCCCATGCTGCGCTCGGCCTCGACGGCCGCGGCGGCCTCGTGGGCGACGCACTCGTCGACCGCGGGAGTAGGGGCGATGCCCACCTTGTCTTGAGCCATGGTGTTGATGGTGGCTATGAAAGTCAAGTTGTTGATGATGAGAGTTGATGAAAGTTTGACGAGGACATGCTCCTCTTATAACATTTTCAAGTTGAAACGTCTGGACGGTAGCACTCGGGCCACGCGAACCAGTGTGGTGCTGGCGGTTCGCGGGGAACACCGTGATTAGGCCAGTCCTGGTAAGGTGCCGAACTCTCAGCCCATGATGCGCAATTGGCCGAGAAACGGTCGTTCCGGGAAGCATACAGTGATTTGCACCGAGTCATCACTAACTAGCTCCCCATGGGGATAATGGCCAGTCTCGGACCGACGTGTGGGGCTGGTGGTGAGGCATTTACTCGTGTTGATGCCATCGCGACTGTCGACTTGAGCTGCTCAACGTCAACTGTTGGCTGTTCATTGTGAACTGTATGATCACGCTGTCAGACCATGTCGGACCGACNNGTCGGTCCGACACGCATCCGATCCTACGACCCTCACCTCCTTCAGGATCACTAGCGGAGTCTCTGTCCCCAGATCCCGGACCGAGTGCGGAGGATCGACCGCCCGTCTTGCTAGGAACCAGCTACTTAAATGTGCTGCATTGACTAGCCTTTACTACCTCTACCATACCCTGATCATCCCCATCTACCTCCACTACCATACCCTGATTATTTCCTCTCCCACCCACCATGACAGTCAGCAAGCGCATCAAGCAATGGTGGAAGCATGCCACCATCTACCAGATCTACCCTGCCTCGTTCTGCGACTCCAACGGCGACGGCGTCGGCGACCTCCAGGGCATCATCTCCAAGCTCGACTACATCTCTGGCCTGGGCGTCGACGTCATCTGGATCTGCCCCATGTACGACAGCCCCCAGGTGGACATGGGCTACGACATTGCCAACTACGAGGACGTCTACGCCCCCTACGGCACCCTCCAGGACATGGAGCAGCTGATCCGCGAGACTCACTCTCGGGGCATGCGCATCATGCTGGACCTCGTCATCAACCACACGTCCGACCAGCACGCCTGGTTCAAAGAGTCCCGGGCATCCAAGGAAAACCCCAAGCGCGACTGGTACATCTGGCGACCTGCAAAGCACTCCCCCGATGGTCAACGCCTCCCTCCGAATAACTGGCGCTGCAACTTTGGCGGCGGCAGCGCATGGGAGTGGGACGAGCACACGGGGGAGTACTATCTCCACCTGTTCGCAAAGGAGCAGCCGGACCTCAACTGGGAGAAGCCCGTGACGCGTCAGGCCATCTACGCCTCTGCCATGGAGTTCTGGCTCGACAGGGGCGTCGACGGGTTCCGTGTCGACACGGTAAACATGTACTCCAAGCTGCAGGATTTCCCCGACGCGCCCATAACAGACCCCAAAGCCATCTACCAGCCCGCCGGTCTTCTCTACTGCAACGGACCTCGGATGCACGAGTTCCTCAGAGAGATGAACGACGTGCTTGCTAGGTACGGCGCAATCACTGTTGGGGAGCTACCTCACACGCCTGACCTCGCCCGCGTGCTGCGGTACGTGAGCGCCGAGGAGAGGCAGCTCAACATGGTGTTCCAGTTTGACGTTGTCGACATTGGATTTGGAAAGACGCACAAGTTCGAGACGGAACCCAGGAACTTTACCCTGCCTGATCTCAAGGCCGCTGTCGGCAGGACGCAGAGCCTCATACACGGGACGGATGCCTGGACGACCGTGTTTATGGAGAACCACGACCAGGCTCGGTCCGTGTCGAGGTTCACCGACGATGGTCCTCGTCATCGTGCAGCCGGCGCCAAGATGCTCGCCCTCATGCAGGCCAGTCTCAGTGGAACGCAGTACATCTACCAAGGACAGGAGATTGGGTGCGTGAATGCACCCAAGGAGAGCTACCCCGCCGAGAACTACCTCGACCTCGACAGTTATCTGTTTATGGACATGGTCAAGGAGCGATCCGGAGGGGACAGACACGAAATCGACAGGGCATTCTCGGCTCTGCAGTACCTGGCCCGTGATCACGCTCGCATTCCCATGGCCTGGGGAGAAGGCAAGTACGGGGGATTCTCAGAGGCTGCTGAAAAAGCTGGAATTCCCGTCTCTGAGCCGTGGATGAAGCCCCATCCTCTTGCTCACGAGATAAACGTTGCTTCTCAGATGGATGATGCCCATAGTGTGCTCGCATTTTGGAGAAGAGCTGTGCAGTTCAGGCGTGAGTTTTCTGATCTCTTGGTGTACGGAGACTACAAAGTGCTGCGGGAGGATGATCCGGACAACTTCATGTTTGTCAAGGAGTCCCCTCTGGATGGGTCAAAGGCGGTTGTGGTTCTCAACTTTACGGCGGAGGAGAAGCAGTGGATGAAGCCGACGGGGGAGGAGCTGGGTGTGCGTGATGTCAATCTGGTGCCAGTCATGTCGACGCATGCAGGCAAGGATAGGGATGGCCTGGCGGCATTTGAAGGCCGTGTCTATCTCGTCACGTAGTCTAGATGATATAGCAGACTAGACGACCATGCTTTGCATCTCTGTGGATAATACTTCCACAGATACCTTAGAAACTCAGTCATGCCACATCGCAGACACTGCTCCACGGGTGCGTGCAGGGATATTTACAGTTGGAGGATCCATGGTAAAAGCCTGGCCTCGGGCGGTGCCACATATCATTGACTCTAGTCGTGGTGCAGGGGCCCTTGGAGCGGCTTGGCGTCATGATGAGCCTTGATAATAGCATGGCAGTCTCGCTGTCAGTCATCAACCGGTCCGAATACGAGGGGTTCTCAGGGGCTTGCAACGCCTGCTGCAATGGCCCTTCGAGAGCACGAGGTTAGAGCTATACGAGTCAGACCAGGAACAGTGGACACTTGGATCGGGTAGATGCCGAATGTGGTCTATTTCAGACACGCTTCATACCGCCGAGGGTTTGCATAAAAGTTCAATGCAGATGCCCTGATACTCCTCCGGCTTAACACTCTCAACAACCACACGCACTCCTCCTGATAGATCTGTCTCTCGAAAGCCTCGAGTTCGAAACGTAGCTAGAATATCAATCACCTCAGGCTCATGCGGATGTTATTGAAGACCTATCGCCCAAGCTCATTGCCAGCGTAGTTGGGATCAAGCAGGGACTGCCAATAGTTGAATGTTTACATACGTATCTAGGCCGAAGTTCCAAGCGCCCCCATCGTGACAGTAGAACACGGCGCGTCGTACACGGACGGCCTGACAAAGTCCACCCGCGCCTTGGTCCCCCTGCCCAGCTCAACAAGTGTCTTTGCGCTTGGGTCAAACTGCGGCCAGCCTAGGTCGCTCAGCCCCGTAGACGGACTATCACTGAAGGAGAACCAGGCCTTTTGCATAATCCTAGTCATCTTCTTCTGCTCAGCCGACGGCGCAATCCCGCTGACATCCTCCGACGCCCCAAAGATCATGTGCAGGTCCACGCCGTGGTAGGCACCGCTGGTAGGAAACAGCCGCGTGTTATCCCAGTCAGCCATGTATCGGTACGCCCAGGATGCGACGCCGTGCTTGCAACGTTGCTCAGACTGATAGGACACGGGGCACGTGAAGGATTCTAGCAGGAAGGACGCAACCTGGGCGTCTGTGGGAGTGACGCCGTTGCCAAAGGCGGGAATGCGGTAGTAGCCATCCTCGTTGTCGTTGTGGCCCATGAGAACAGGCACTTTGGCGAAGCTGCCTTCCTTTGTGAGACTGACGTAGTCGGAAAAGACAATCTCCTCATCGGGCTGGGGATAGAATGGCGGGATCGAGCGGAGAACGCTAGAGCTAGAAGTAGGTCTGATAGCAGCAGCCGCAGCCTTGATATCCTCCCAGTCGACCCTGCGCATACACGCCATCACGTTGACGGCATCGCTGCACCCAACCGTCGACACAACGGAGTTCCAGTTCCTCTCTGGCACGCCGGGGCCGTTGACGGGGAAGCTAAATGCGTTTCCGGAGGGCGCAATGATGCCGTTGACGATGGTGTCCTTCCTGTAGGCGTAGGTCCAGTAGTCTACGGCAACACCACCGGAGGACTGCCCGGCGATGGTGATCTTGCCGGGGTTGCCGCCGAAGCGCCGGATGTTGTCTCGGATCCACTCGACGGCAGCTCGCTGGTCGCGCAGACCGAGGTTCTGGGGCTCACCAGCAGCGCCGGGGAAGCCAAAGACGTTGACGCGGTAGTTTACAGTGATGACGACAATGTCTTCAGCCTCGGCAAAGTGCTTGCCGTTGTAGAAGGGGCTATTAGTGTTGCCAATGGCGAAGCCTACAGAGTCAACTTGGTTCTATAAGAAGGACAATAACTCACGGCCTCCGTAGAAAAACACCAGTACTGGCTTATTGGCCCGGGCAGATTTGGCCGTGGCCTTGGACCAAATATTGAGCGTCAGACAGTCCTCGCTCTGGGGAGTCCCCGCGTTGCTGGCAAAGTAGGAGATAATGTCCTGCGCCTGCGCCGTCATGCCAGGGTAGTCGACCCTCTTGCTTGGCGACAGAGGGCAGTCGTAGCCAAAGCTCTTTGCGTCGTACGGCTCGGAGGAGGAGAAGTGCTCAGGGGGAGCAAACCGTAGCTCGTCCACGGGGGGCTTGGCGTACGGCACGCCCAGGTACTCGACGACGCAGGCCGAGTTGTCGGCGGTGTGGCCCGTGATTGGCCCGCTGGATGTGTCGACGGTGATGTAGTCGGTGGTGTCGCACTTGGGGGCCGCGGCCGCGAGGCTGGCCCAGAGGGCAGTATACTTGACCAGCATGGTTGGACGGGAATCTGTCGACTTTATTGCAGTGCGGGTGGATGAGTGAAGGATTGATCAGGTGGACCCTGGTCACATCGGTTGATATTCACCGTCTCGGCCGATCTTGTCCCTTCTTGGCATCAATTCCCGTCCCGACAGCATGGTCTGCAAACGCCAAGGCCGGACAATGCTCGTGGATGCACAAGCTGGGGTGGGATGATGCCGCCGTGGGTGTCTCTTGTGAGTTGGGCAGTTAGTAGCGTGGTCTTGCAGCGCTCAATTATCGTCTCTGTCTGCATGCAGCTCGCCATCCATCACGGCTACGGTATGCACAATGTTGATCTCACACAGAACGAGCTCCGCACCGCCTCAAGATGATCTTCATCGCTTAGACGCCCTATAAGGCCACTGTCTGCTTTAACAAGGTGTCAGCCATCCGTGTCTACCTGCGCCTCTTTGTCGACGTGATCAGTTTATTATTTTAAGAGAGTAGATAACTATTAAATAAAACTATAACTAGTTAACTATATTTAAATATACCCTCTTTGGCTAATCCGCTGATGCGAAGCAGATGAGTCACTGACAGGGGTCAAGATCCTTATAAATGGTCTCATCCGACATTCTTACCCCTCCAACCCTCTGAGTCCGACACTGAAAATGAAATCCAACACCTCGAAGCGGCTATTGCAGCCTTCCCGAGACCACGTCTTTGGGACATTTGAGCTCCTCCAAGCCATCCTCAGCCATCTAAACATGCCATCCCTCCTCCTCGCCCAACGCGTCTGCAGACAATGGCACCAGACCATCACAGAATCACTCTATCTCCAGCAGCAGCTCTTCTTCAAACCAGTCATCCTCAGCGACTCATTCGAGAGGCGCAAGAATCCTCTCCTCCAGCACCACTTTCAGCAGCTCTACCAAGACACCAGCTCGATAGACCCGCAGGCTCATCGGCTGCGTCCCATCATCCTAGCGAAACCAGGCATGAGTATCGCGGATATGAGAAATGGGCGGAAGCGGCACGAGGCGTTTGCTCGGAGAGGGGCGTCGTGGAAGAAGATGCTGGTGACTCAGCCGCCGATGGAATCAATCCTCTATCTAAAGAAGAGCGGGAATTACGAGTATGATGAATTCATTCTCGACTTTTCCCAGGGTCTACGCATGGGACAGTTTTACGACCTGATATTCTCGACTATCTGGAGGGATCCTACAGTTGGACTCCCTGGAGCATGGATCAAATGGCCTTGTCCTGATGGCGTCGTGCGTCAAAAGTCGACTAGACAGGAAGTCAGTGTCGGGTTGGTAGTCAAGGATACTTATCACGAGTACTCTACTGCTCCAGATAGGGGATGTAGAGGGCATCAGCAGGGCCGTTGTAGATGCTGGAGCAAGCGGGCGAGGTATCTCAGGACGAGACGGACGGCAGGGACACGCTGGATGTTTCAGTGTGATGAATATGTTGAAGGGCATTGTTGGCCCATGGCTGAGGTAGAGATTGGTCCTGAGGAGAGGCATCTAGTGTACTAGGTGCAAGGACTGGTTCTTCTTGTCGATGAACCGAATATGACCCCCTTCTCTGTCCGTCTGGCGATAAATCTCAGCCAACACGCCTCTCATGACACTCGACGCCACGTTGACCCGAGATCCACTGCCAAAGGCAAAAAGTGCCTCTTCATAGCCCTTGCTATTTCTCTCACCTGGCACTGTTCCGCGTCTTGCCCGCTTAGGTATCCATTCGTCCGGCTTATGATAGATTGCTTCGAGTGCATCGAGACAGGCTGCGCACCTATGGTCCATCCTGCACGCGAATGGCAGAATTGAGAAACAGCATCTTTCTCAGGTCCTTATAAGTCGGCATGGCTGATTGGTCGTCTCGTATCGAGCATCTTGAACCAATCACGATAAATGTTTCAGGAACGCAGATCTTCAACGGACCCCGCGGCTACCGACGGTCCTTGATAATCCCCCAGCCGCATCATCCGCCATGTCCCCAAGACAATCATGTCCGGTGTAGACATATGGTCGGTGAGTCTCTCCTCTAGCGGTCAACCCGTTTGATGCGCCCTGACTCGTATAAAGGCTGCCGCCATCGCCTCCCTGAGCACCGACTTGTTCGTGCATCCCATAGAAACGGTCATTACGCGAATCCAATCGCCACGATACACGAGGACATACAAGACCGCCAATGGCAGCATCAGTCGCAACCTCTTTGTCGGTCTGTACCAGGGCTTCGGGCCAACGCTCATCATCGGCATCCCCTCATCCGCAGCCTTCTTTACTGTGTACGAGGGCATGAAGAGGGTTCTTCAGACGGCGCGGTCAGATGGTTTCCTTAGGGGTGTTCCCCTCTCTGCTGTCCATGTCGTCAGTAGTGGTGCTGCGGAGCTCGTGTACTGTGCTATCGCGAATCCTGCACAGGTTCTCAAGCAAAACGCACAGGTTCAAAAGCCAGACTGCAAGAGACCGCCGGGGTGGCACACTGCACAGGCTCTGAGGTCCTTTGCGCGTCATCCTGCTAGGCTGTGGACCGGTTACGGTGCCTTGGTTGCTAGTAATCTGCCGGCGACGTGTGTGACGTTTGGTCTCTACGAGCATTTCAAGATAGTTCTTCTAAAGAGACTGGACAGTGACAATACCTCTATTTCAACACGGGTCAAGGTCAGCGCCGTCAGTGCCGGTCTTGCAGGGGGATTCGCCTCGGCTTTCTTGGTACCGATCGATGTCGTCAGGACGAGAATGAGGCTCACGGCTGGAGGTCATGGGGACGGATCAAGGGGTGTAGCTGGGGAAGCTGGGTTCTTGAGAATCGCGAGAGAAACGTTCCGGACTGAGGGCATCGCTGGGTTCTTTAGAGGTTTCACACTCACGTGTGTAGCTGCAATGGTGGGCAGTGGCCTTTATCTCGGTTGTTACGAGGGGGTCAAACTACATCTTGAGCCTCAAATCAGAGAAGGGTCAGAGTATTCTTTATAAAGTCCTGTATATTTACTGTAGAATAGAATTCTCTACTCAGTCTGTCTGATCACTCATCGCTGACCTCTTGACAACACCGCTCATCACGTCCACCGCCGTCCCCCCAAGATGCACCGTCTTGATGCTCCTCTCCCCCGACTCGAGCACCTCGACCTCGACATCCACAGCAATGAGGCTCTCGCGGCCCATCTCGACCCCCTGCGTGATCTCCACCCTGACTGACCTCGCCGACAGAACATGCAGCGCTAGATAGCACGACAGCGCACACGCCGCGCTCCCCGTCGCGGGATCCTCCATCGTCCGCTTGATCAGCCTCGTCCTGACTTTCCGCACAAACACCTTTCCGTCGGCAGACATGGACCCCCCCATGCGGACAAAGTAGTACCGCCTCGAGTCAAAGTCGTGCTGCCACCCCTCGTCCTGCAGGTCACCAGAGATGTAGCTCATGGCGCCGACCTTTGCCGCGCCTAGGAGGTCCAGAGTCGGTAGCTCGACCAAGGCAAACGTCATGCCGTGGACGATGCTGAAGAGCACAGAGCCGTTCTCCGCGGCAGCCACCCTCGCCAGCTTCTCGTCCGAACCTGGTCCAGGCGTGTACTCCGGCATGGTGAGACGTCTCTGGTGGAGCCGCACGTTGTGAGGAATTGCTGCTCGGGCTGACGTGCCGTCGTCGGCAAATTGGCATTCGATTATCCCCGCCTTGGTCATGAGCGTGTCGACGCCCTGGCTGCGGAGGAACACTGCCGTGCCGATGGTGGGGTGGCCAGCAAACGGGAGTTCTCTGTCCGGCGTGAAGATGTCGATGCTCCTTGCGGTTGATGAGCGATCTTCGACATCCTGCACAAACACCGTCTCGGAGAGGTTGAACTCTCGGGCGATGGCCTGCTTCTGGTCCTGCGTGAGGGGAGGTCGCTGACCCACCGGGGGGAGCGTCACCACGGCTAGCGGGTTGCCTCGGAAGGGGGTCTTTGTGAAGACGTCGAGGGTTGTGAATGGCAGGTCCATCTTGTGGGAGTGATATTAGGATGGGAGATAAGAGAGGCGGGGCAAGTCACATTTTAAGTGACACCCTGGGGTCCAATGAGTCAGATGTTCGTCATGGCAGATGACTAACCCTGCGAGGCCTGAGCGTAACATCCAACCGCCATGTCTAGCATTCATTAAGGGATCTCAGCTAGTCGAATCTATCTGCTATTTACATCTCCCTGATCTCAACCAGCATCTTGCCCGTGTTGGCTCCCTTGTACATGTCGAGGATCGCCCTGTCGGCAACCTTGAGGCCGCCCTTGACGATGGTCTCCTGCCGCTTGAGCTTGCCCTCCTCCAGCCACTGCGCGAGCTGCTTCCTCGCCTCGGGCCAGTGCTCCCTGTCGTCAAACACGAGATAGCCCTGCATGGTGACGCGTTTGGTGAGGATTTGGAGGTAGTTCTACTCAGTCAGCATGCATTCCTTCTCTGCAGGGAACGCTCACCTTGATGCTCGCGGTCGACGTGTCGGTGCCGTATCCGCTGATTCCACCACAGATGATGAACCGCGCATGCGTGTTCGCCCTGCTGAGCGCGAGATTGAGAATCTCTCCCCCGACATTATCAAAGTAGACGTCGATCATGTCCGGCGTGGCCTTCTTGAGCTTGTCCGCAAAGTCGGCATCCTTGTAATTGACCGCCTCATCGAACCCGAGCTCCTCCTTCAGCCATCGACATTTCTCGTCCGAGCCCGCAGTCCCTATGACTTTTGCCCCCATGATCTTGGCTACCTGTCCGGCGATGCTGCCCGTTGCGCCAGCCGCGCCCGAGACGAGAACCGTGTCGCCAGCCTTGGGTTTTCCCACCCGCAGCATGCCGAGGTAGCCCGTGACGCTCGTGGTGCCTATCCCGGAGAGATAGTCGGATGGTCGCTCGACGCGGGGCAGAGAAGAAGCGGGCTCAATGGCGGCTTCGTTGATCACTGCGTACTCCTGCCATCCGCTCCATGTGGGGATGATGTCGCCCTCCTTGGCCTTTGACGATTTCGAGGCAAGAACACGGCCGACTGTTGCGCCGCGCATGACTGATCCGACCTTGACGGGCTCCATGTACGTTGCGGCCTCTATCATGGAGATGAGACATTGAAGAGAGAGGGTGGAATAGGGGACATACCGTTGATCCAGGCTCTCATGGCGGGGTCGATGCTGAGGTATAGATTCTCAACGAGCAGTTCTCCATCCTTGAGGTCTTCCGCCTTGGGCCGTGGCTGAACGCGTTCCTCAAAGGTTTTCCCCGGGATAATGTCCTCCTTGGGCCGTTCAGCCAAGATGATGGTAACGTGAGTCGACATGATTGAAGATTGAAAGTGTTGTGCAAGAGCAGTCAACGAGCGGTCGTCTTTTGTTTAAATATTCCCTTCTCATGCACGACCAGCAGCCACTTACCAAGCATCGTCGTCATCTCTTGCCATCATCTGCACGTCGATCCAATTACCGAGCACCTATCACATGTGGATCAATCGAGGGCTGAGATCCTAGGTCATGATACGCTAAGACCCCTCTGCTGCCTGAGACACCGAGGCAGTCTTACTAAGACCTGGACCGCCGAAGTCACGGCGGAAAAGGACTGTCTTACCAGGACCGCCGGAATCACGGCGGAGATCGACACCAATCATGTCGTCGTCTCGGGAAACAGTGGCATGGACGTCGACGCCTCACCGAGGCCCAATCGATACAAGACCTAGGTACTCTTTAGCCCTTCCCCTAGGTCCTGCCTCGGGGCTTTTCCCAGCTCTGACGACGACCTCGATCCTAGGCTGAGATCAGTCTTCGACGCGAATTAGTCCCCCCCTTGAACATTTACCTTGTCCGACTGCAGCATGCCCACAAGTATCAACCGACTCTCTCTCGTCGAAACCAGGAGGATCTGGGACTACGAATGCGATCGGCACACTTGCTAGGGGCCGGCTCCTTTTAGACTCGAGCAAACTCGTCCAATGTCACATCCCAACTCCCGGTCAATGCAACTGGGTTACTGGGATCAGCGGCTTGACCATTCTAGAACGTCGGGCCGCCCCCCACCCCCTTAAGCCGGTGCCAGGGCGGCAGATTTGCCGAGCCTGATCACAAGCCCCTCGTAGGATCGTCAAGATCTGGAGGCAACGATGAAATGCCAGATTCCCATTCATCAGGGGTATCGAGTGTTTACATGATCTAATTCAGTCTTGTCCCTCTACAGCGTCCATCACATCCTCTTGATCCCACCCATCTTCACTCTTGGTCTCCAACTTTCGGACATTATCCATCGCGACGCCGAGTCGCCTCTCGAGACAATCCAGCTGATCTCCAATGGCACCCACCCGTTCCATCAGCGACTCCATCAGCTGGTTGATGTGGTTAAGCATGGTAACCGACTCGTGTCTAATGCCGCATCAGCATCGTCAATTCCCAAGGCGTCTCCGTTCTCACATTTCATAAACACCCTGCAATTCATCATCGCTGTGCCCGTCGAGTGACGTCTCGTCGTCGGACTGGGACTCGGAGACCGTTGCAGGTGAATCGACGCGCTGTGGCTCAGTGTCTTGGACATGAGTGTGAAGGTAATCGGCTTTTTGAAACGTGTACAAATCGGGCTGCGCGAGTTCGTAGAGATGATCGTACGGATAGTGAGCGAAGGCAGCTGGTTTCGACCTTGGAGAATTCGGGGTGCTGGACTCGGTACTCGGATATCCCGAGTCGCCAAGATTGAATCGAGATTGGGGACTGATTAGATTACTATTCTCCTGCAGTTCGAGATAAAAGATGTCGTCGTCGTCGTGAAATGTTGTCATGGCTGGTGTATAAAAGAAGGAGCAAGAAAACAGAAAGAGTCAAGAAACGGATAAGCTATGGAATCAGGACCAAGCAAGGGAGCTCCCCATCTTAAATTCCCCGAGACTCCTCATCACTGCCTCCTCCACGGGGCGCCGAGCTGCGCAGCCAGTGCTCTGTGCTGGCCGCAGGATGGCACGGGTGCCCTACTGTATCAGCAAGCTTTGAACCTTCCCCCGACCAATACTTGCCGTGCCGGGTGGCATCCCATCCCAATCTTGGCCCTATGCCCGATGCCTGTCAGCCGGGGTCCTGAGCCAGACGGCAGTTCTCACCTGGATCGATCAAAGCCAGACAGGAGAGATGAGAGGGAGAGATCCTCGACAGATAACCAACGCATTGTGACGCTTGACCAGGAACAGTCAACCCAAAGGCAGAAGATGCCATAGGCCAGAATCCAAGTGCCGTGTCCCTGGAAATGGCCAGTTCGGGAGCGATAAGCGACCGTCGCCGCCGCGGGCTAGACCAACTCTGCCGGTGATAGCTTGGCCGAGGGAAAAGGTTAAGCTTCCGTATCTTTCACCTGAAACAAGACTGACTATGCGTCCAAAATCTGACGGTCGCAGGAGACTATGTAGCTCGGACGGACTGACCCAGCAAGCCGGGACTCGCGCTGACGGCCAAGTTCGATCGTCCATGGCAAACCCAAAACAAGGTTGCCCGTGGGGGCACAGAGGCATGGCAGCATAGTTAATAAAGTATACATTCCTGTTTGTTTCAACCGGGTTCAGCGAGGCTGGGATACGAGACGGCATGAATCCGAGCTTGCCACTTTAATACTGAGCCGCCTATCGGCATCTAGCGCCTAAAGTTAGAGTTACCGATGATACGTATTTGCCGTGCGACTAGTGCGGTCGGTGAGCTGTCGGTAAAGAACTTGGGGAACTTTATCGAGTGTGGAGGTGTCCCACTGCCAACAGGGAGCTGTCAAGTCAAGCTTGTCTAGGTGAGCACGAGTAGAAAGACTCACTAGGAAGCCAGGGAAGTTATAGACGTTTTGGTGGCCTTTAGATGACACGATACGTATTTATCTGTTCAGTCGCCTTCTGGCTGTATTCCATCCCTGCGCCGCCGCCCCCCTTTTCTAGGGGATAGTTACTATCACTATCCGATCGAAGGATTCGGCGCTCGTGTATGCGTCTGTGAAACGCCAATTTCTGTACCTTGCATGATACTACCTCCGCCTGTGAACCAAGACACGGACGGACGCAGTAGTAGCTAATAGACTGTACGTTTGATAGACTAAGAAAGGGGGCCAGGAGACCTAATAACTAGCTGAGCTAAAATTGAACAGCAGCCGCTTCTACATCACTTTCCATTCATCGAATACCGAATTGCGTGACATAGTACCGGGCCGGTACGAGGTTGAGTCACCTTGCGTGATGGCTTCACCAACAGTCACTGCTTGAGTCCACTTCTAACAGCATCAGGGGCTGGTTCTCATTGATTCGTTTGGACCCGTTGAACTGCTGGCGGGTGGACAATCGGTTATTCAAGCTGATGGAAGGGTTATTTAGCCCACCGCATGACAAATAAGACGCTTGATCTCTAGAATGCTGCTGCCTATCGGCCTCGGAATAGCCCTCCAGTCTGCCAAGTATCTCAACACCACATCTCAAGCTTCATGCTTGACAACCAGAGAGACTGATTTGGATATTCGTCCAAGGCTATACGCAGATATTCATGCCAATCATCATCCCAACAACCAACAGCAAACATAGCCGTCGAGTATTCCCAGTAGGTAGAATACCAGGATGCAAACTCCCAGTCGATAATAATGAGACCTCCATCATCCTGCACGATGATGTTCTTCCTCTGAAAGTCATTATGCGTGAAGACGGGCGTGCCATCGCCGCGGAGGACAGTTGGCAGGACATGTTGGTAATACCGAGTCTTGTGGGCCGTACGCTCGCCGGTTTCGAGGGAATACGTTCGAATGATGCAGTCGATCAGTTCGTTCTCGGTTGTAAACGATGTCTTGATCTCGCCCGCCGAGAATATATCGTCGAGTGGCGGCCCGCCGTCAAAGTTGCCGAAAAAGCCAGGGTGCTTTAGCTGCCGAAGCTGATCAAAGTATGTCCGAAGAGTCTTGGCGATGGAAGTTTTGCGAGCCTCATCGAGGCTGCCCCACGAGTCCGGGAGCGTTGTGCCCTGTATATATTGCATGACAATATATGTGACGGTGCCCTCCTTCTCTCGACGTTGGTAGATGGCGTAGACCTTGGGGACTGGCACTGTTGTTGATTTGGCGACGTATAGCATGTTGTGGGCCTCAATGGGTTGAACAATCACGCCGAATTTCACGACAAATCTCTGCTGTATCCTCACGAGGCGAGCGCCGCCAGGTTTGCTGGGCAAGACTTCGGAGCCGTCAATGTCATTTGGAGTTGGCAGCGGAACGGGGCAGTCCGAGACTGGTCTATGAATAGCATGTCATATGACGGTGCCTCGGACATGAGGGAATTCATGCCGGATGGAATGACGTTGCTGGCGACTGAGGAAACTTGATGTTGTTGTATGAGAAAGAATTGAAGAGGGATGGGGGATGGGGGTTTTAGCGCCTAGACTACCCGCCGAGTCGACAATAAACGAGCCTGATTCGAGGGATACGCGGCTCAGCGCTAAGCGCTCTCTATCAGGATATGCTTCGATGTTATCCATAGCTCATGAGGTTGGTACCAGATGAGCTGAGGCCAAGTAAAAGTGACAACAGGATTGCAACTTGATCTGACCCACTGTCCCCCGATCTGAACCATACTTCACGGCACATCCTGCAAGTCTTGCATTTGCACGATGCTGCCTGGAGGGAGGTCTCGGTAGTTTGCACTTCCAGGTGGCATGACCGTGCAGCTGATGACTAGACACTGACACTAGTACTGTCTCTCGTTGCCCGACTACAGACACGGGTCTCGGCGATAAGAAGGCCTTTTGAAAGCGGCGTAAGACGGGCCGCATGCCGTGGAGCCGCTTTGACGCTTGGCACATGTACATGCAAACCACCAGCCTCTTCTGTCGATGCCAAGCTCGTATGAGCACTCTCGAGCGCGCTTTGTTGAGCCGTTCGGGTACCAACGGGACCGAGGACAGCTTGAAGGATTCAAGTGGCGGTGGCAGTGGCATCATGAAATTTCAGACGTTGTCAGAGTGTATAAATATCTGGCCTGAGACCTTGTTGTGAAGTTGGCATCACTCAGTGCTTTTCCTTTCCCATCATCGCTCCAGACGCCGACAAGATGCATCTCTCACTCTCGTCTCTGGCATTCGGCCTGCTTATTGCCGGTGTAGGCCATTGTCCCCTATTCACTTTACTTTCACATACTGACTTGTCAAGGTCCGCGGAGTTCCCCATCCTGAAGGATCCCTCTCCACCAGGGAAGAAGTCACGTTCCCGACCTGGACCTTCAACGACATCCCCAACGGCCCCGTGATCGAGTACACTGGCACCGTCGAGGGCCTGTACTCGTACGTCCACGACAACTACCCCCAGCACCTCGGCGCCGTTTTCGACCTCGATGTCCTCGAGCAGGAAGATGAAGCCATCTCTGAGGAAGAGGTTTCAACCCTCGAGAAGCGCACCGACTTTTCCCAGGCATCGCACAAGTGCACCGTCCCCATGAACCAGCGGGCAAACAGAAGCACGGTCGAAGGAGGCATCAAGTATCTCCGCAGCGTCAAGGGCAAGCCCGTCAACGGCGCGGGCAAGTGTGGACGGGTGAGCTGCTCGTGGAACGCGGGCATCTCGTGGTGCAACAACGTGAGTTGGACCTTCTTAGAAGAAGAGGCAGTGACTGATTCTCGTGCAGGACTCGCAGCATAAGACGCTCAACTCTTTTGGGTCCATCGCCGACGGGGCGCAGCACGTCCTCAATAAGTGTGCCGGTCACAAGGTCGCTGGCAGTGCTACACACCCGACGAGGTGGACTGCCAAGGTCACCTTTGAGAGATGCTAGATACTTGACTGGATGTGATAACCACAGTCATTGGTTGTCACCAGTAGCTAAAGAGGGCCGGTGTATCTTGTTCCGAACCAAAGGGACGAGATTATATGGAATATTGCATCTCAGAGTCTCAAATTAGCCAAATTGATCTTGACTAGTTGCATTAGGGTCGGCCCTAGACCTTGCCTGCGGGCGGGCGGGCCGATGATCTGCTGCATGGCATCTCATCTGTACTTCCCACGCAGCTAGAGCAGATTCAATTGAACCATTTCAATGCGCAAGACTCTTCCGATGTGACTGAATATGCTAGCCTACTTCAGATCTTGACAGAAGTGTCCAGCCACGGCGACTCTGTACTCGTGAATCATGTCCCATCCAAGGGCTGACGCTCAGTGACATCATGTCGCAGAAACAGGCTGTGAATAATCCCCTCTTTAGATGAGCCCACTGTCTAAGGGGAATGGGTATCTTCGAGTGAATTGTCCTCTTCTATTAGGGGCAGGTTGCTTCCCTGATATTAAAGAATATAGTTGTGTTGTTGATAGGACTTCACACAGCTGTGCGTAGGGTCTCTCAATCAAGAGGGGAGGGGGTTCAAAGGTTGCATATTCTCTGTCCCTCCTCAAAGAGAAGGTG
>JABFEP010000280.1:0-11876 GCA_013618265.1 Fusarium albidum
CTCCAACCAGCCCCACGACCGACCCCCCATCGACGCCCTCTTCCTAATCCACTTCGACGTCAAGGCCGGCTACACCATCCTCTGGAAGCAGTCCGCCCCGGGCGTCGAGCTCGAGGGCCTCGTCGAGTACAAGTCCCTCCCGTCCGGCCTGCACACGGTCTCGGAGGACCTCATCTACTTCGTCCACGATGGCGCCCACGCCGGCCTCAGCGCCTTCGTCAACATGCCCTGCGACGAAGAGGAGGCCCGCCACGCCAGGATGATTGCCGTCGGCATCTTGGTGCCCCTGAGCTACGGCCGCCTGGGACGAGCGTGGAGGCACGCCGAGGGACTGAAGGAGATGGCCTCGTACGTGCTGTGCCGACTTGGAACCCGGGGACCGAACCTCTCTGGGTCCTCCGCGCTATATTCGGACTTTTGGCTGACAATTCCTAATTCACAGAAAACTAGCCGAGGATCGCAAAAACACCACCATGCTCGAGGAGTACTGGGCCGCCAATTGCGACAAGCCCGGCCAACCCGCTCCTCGTCTCTCCGGAGAGACGCCCGTGAGCTCTCCATCCATTCACTCACAACCTCTTGTGCGCAGGAATCACCATCGCAACCGCTCCGCATCAGATGGCGCCTCTCTAATACCGGCTGGCCACACCCTCTCCCCATATCATCCCGCCTGGAGCTTGACGAGCCTCCTGGACAAGTTTGGCCCTCTCGTCTTCCCTATACACCGCGCTGCCTTGTTACGAAAGCGCATCCTAATATCATGCCACGCGCCAGTCCACGAGATCTGTGATTTTGGTAAGTTTGCGAGCCGGCTGCACCAGTCATCACCACCCGTTCACTGACATCATCAACCCCAAGTATACAATATTTCTGTGCTCTCCAATGTCCCTCTCTCTGTCACCGATATCCTCCCTACCTCGACATCTACCCAGCGCTTGAGACCCCTGTTCTCCATTGGCGTTCACGACATCCCTTTCCTCATGGAGGACCTTGAGGCGTCCAAGCGCGAGCGCTGCAGCGAAGACGCCGTGGACGACGAGACAGGCTCGGGCTGGATCGCCTGCACCACCGACAGCATCCTGGCCATGAAGGACACGCTATGGGACATGCTCATCACCATCCCACCCGACTACTCCACCAAAGCCGTGGAACGGGCCTGGCCCCTGGTGGAATGCCCTCGCGGCCAGCCCATCAAGGCGACGCAGCGAGACCTCCGCCGCTTCACCTCTCTCAAGAACGGCCTCGCTCGCCTCGCGGCCGCCGGCTCGGTTCCCGACGCAGCACCCGAATCCCCTGAGCTGGAGCGCCCCGATCGCCGGGTCTCGATGCAGTCGCAGCGCATCATCCGCGACCCCCGCGATGACGCCGTGGAGAAGATCGTCGAGCCCCTGAGCTGGGCCGCCCTCGCCTACAATGGGTACATGTGGTGGGCCAGCGCCGGCGAGCAGCTCCGCTCCGAGCAGCAGGAGGAGGCATCCCGGGACTCTGCCCTCCTCGCCGACTTTGGCTCCTCCTCCGCCATGACCATGCCCCGACGGGGCTCCCGCTCCGAGAACCACCGTCGCATGTCCGACTCTTTCTCATCCCTTCGGTCCTCGGCCCCGCCGCACGCCGTCAACGACAACGGCGAAGCCCGCTTCGAGCTCGCCATCATCGCCTACTTCCACCGCCTCACCACCCAGATCCTCTCCGTGCTCGGCGACCTAGCCGACAGCCAGGACGAACCGTACTCTGACCGCGACGACGAAGAGGAGGAAGAGGACCTCTCCCAGACTGAGGCCGAGCGCGCCCTCCTCCACCCTTCAGACTCGGACCTCGAGGCCGACGCCGAAGCCGACGCCATCCGGATCGACAGCCACTCCGTGGAAAACATGGGCCTCGACATCTGGAGCGACAGCGACGCCCTCTTCGTGCGGGAGCTCTCCATCCTGTACTTTGGCCGGCCCGCTCGCATCGAGGGCAAGGGCGTCGAGGTCTGCGGCGTGAGGGTTTGCTAAAGGGGGAGAAGAGACAAAGACGACACCACACACGTCTTATGCCAACGCAACGAGACGAAGCTGGACTTGCGTCTTTTGAAGAACATAATTGCTCACGTCCCAGCCCCCCTACGCCCCTCCCCCCTTTTTTTACACCCAATCCCGCAAGTAGTCTCGCGTTCCGAAAAGTGAGGAAACAACTACTATTACAACAACAACAACCCCCAAAGGTCTATATGATTCGAGTCAAAGTGGTCCACGTCTAGATGAACAGAGAAAAAGAGCCCCTCACAGGGCACAGGTGCAATAGTTCCGAGGTTGATTGATTGATTGATGATGGGGCAGGTACAGGCAACGCTTAATTTTTACTTGGGTCTTTTCTTCTTCTTTTTCTTCTCCCCCTTTTTCTTTTCCATGACTTAGATACAGTAGTATGGTCCAAGGTATTTTTTCCATCTTGTTATTTTTATATAGCGATTCTTGCTAGGGAGGGGAGGGACTACTTCCTCAAGCAGCTTCAAAGGTCCAGTACTTGTATCTTCAAATCTCACAGCTTAGGTAGCGGCAAGGGTAGTAAGTAGGTAGGCAGAGGGCAGAGAAATAAGAACGAATACACAATACGTATTGGAAAGAAAGTAAAGAGACTATGTATGTATGTAATACCCTTTAAAAAAAAGAAGAAAACCCTTTAAAAACTCCCAACCCTTTCGGACACGAGAGAGAGATGCCAAGGGGAGGGTTTTTCTCTCTCGCTCGCTGGAACATGCTTTCTCTCTCCGTTCCTTTTGGCCCATTTCGTTCACTAAATACAATGACAAGCTGGAAGGAAATACAACAACGCGAGGCTTTGCTCCATGACGAGAACAGGACAGCCCAGACACACACACAAGCAGGACCTCACCAAAGGGCGCGGTGATTACGGTGAGGGGGTCCTCTTTGGTCTTTTATCACGGGCAAAATCGCTGTTGGGAGGAACAAATGCCCCTTCTTATGACTCGTCCTCAGTGTCCGTGTCTGTCGCGCTCGTGTCATCCTCCTCCTCATCCGTGCCACTCTCGTCGTCAGACTCGTCAGAGGCCCTCCGGTGAGGGCGGGGCGTCTGGCCAGTCTTGAGGACGTGCATCTGGCCAGCGAGGGAGTCTGCAGGCATGTTAGCAGTTGATCAAATGTCACCATGTAGGGATAAAACTTGCCCTCTTCAGGTTCGCTAATCTCATCCTCGGCCTGCATCTTGGCCGCCTTGCTGGCCTCTTCAACAACAAGCGTCACCTCCATCTTTGTGTCAAAGCCAACGTACGAGTCGCAGATGACGTGCAGGACAAATGTGTAGTGACCAGCCTGCGGGGGCGCGGCGAACTGGGCCTTGAGGGTCTGCATGTTGAAGGTCGGGTTGCCCTCGTCGTCGACGATGGGCTGGTCAAACTTGTCGAAGTGGAAGGGGGGCACGGCCATCTTGCCCTGCTTGGAGTCGCTGAGGAACGCGTGCCACTTGGGGGAGTGCTCGCGGGCGTAATGAGGCGCAAAGGTCAGGGGAGGGAGGACAGTCTGCTCGTCGACCGTCATGGGCTTTCCATCGGGACCCTTGATGATCTTCTTCTTGCGGCCGCTGAGAGCCTCGATGTCGTCCTCGGCAGGATCAATGTCCTCGAGGTCCAGCTCGTTGACGGGGGGGACGTTCTGGGTGCCGGGGGGGATGAAGCGGCCCTTGATGACGAGGGAGACGAGAGACGAGGGGATGATGAAGCGCTCGCCAGTAACCTTGAAGAAGGCCTTGGCCACGCGGAAGTAGGGGATCTGCTTGGCGACGGCGACGGCGGTCTTGTACTGCTCCTCGCTCAGGAGGCCCTTGCCGACGGCGAGCTGTCTCCGCTGGGCGTCGGGTCGGTCCATGAACTTTTGCACAGACATGTGCGTCTTGGAATCCCCCTCGATGCCGCTGACGATGGCAGGGGTGACGTGGGGGAGCTGGAGGAGAGGCGAGGCCTTGGGGGGGATGGCCTGGATCAAGTGCTGGCTAGTGTAGTAGGAGTCGGCGATGGGACCAATATTGCCGTAGGCGAGGGAGATGGCGGTAAACGACTGATTCAGGGCGCGGGCGATGGGGCCAACCTCGAACTTGGCGTTGGTGAGGGCGGGGTCGTCGAGCTCGACACGGCCCAGGTAGGCCCAGAGCAAGGCCAGAGCCTTTCGTCGCACGCCGTTATCGAGGTCCTCGAGCTTCTCCCTGTCCTTTGCCGACATGCCCGACGCGAAGGACACGTTGCCGTCGCCGCTCTCAGCCGTGATGCGCGCCTCAAGCTTGGCCAGGCCAGAGTCGGCCTTGTCGCCCTTGAGGACTTCCTCAAACTCCTTGCCCGCGCTGAGGGCGGTGACGATGCCGCCCTGGTCGATGCTGTCGTCGTACTGCCGGAACAGGTTGTTGGCGCTCTCCATCAGGACGCCCTCCTTGGACCTCCGCTTCGTGCCGTACCACCACGATCCGACGAGCCAGGGGAGGAGCACTCCGAGGAGCATGGTGTACAGGAGAACGACGTACTTTCCGTTGCCGTCGGACACGATAAACTTGGGGAGGGCAATACCCATGCTGAAGCTCTGCTTGCCGTCGGGGTGGCCGTACTGGATGTAGTTGTTGCGCACGTCCTCGTCGGTGAGCGCCTGGTAGGCCTTTGTGAGCTCAACGTAGTATTCGGTGAGCGACTCGATCGTCTCGTTCTTGGCCGGGTCGGGCTTGACCTTGTCGGGGTGGTGCTTGAGGCCGAGTCTCTTGTAGTGCGACTTGATCTGCTTCTCAGTGGCGGACTATGGTGATTGATCTTGTCAGCCGGGTCAAGGGTCCAGGAGAGACAGAGAGAGAGAGCTCACCTCTGAGATGTCGAGAATGTCATAGGGGTTCCAGAGCTTGGGCACGGTGCGCTGGGTCACCATGATGAGGTACACCATGCCTCCCATGACGGCCCAGCCGACCACCGAGAAGATGGCCCGCTTGACTCTCCACTGCTTGCGCTTCTGCGCCGACCTTAGCGACTCGACGGTGGCCGCATGCTCCGTCTTGTATTCCGTCTTGATCCGCGGCGCAAGCGCATCCTGGTCGCGGCTCGGGCGAACGAGCGTGTAGGTCAGGGGGACGGTGACCAGGCCGGTGAGCGTGAGGATAAAGAAGGGGAAGAATTGGCCCTGTTTGAAGCGCGCGGGTTAGCTGTCCGTCCATGCATGCATGCATCGTCTCTCGACGGGCCCAAGAGTCAAAAGGGGATCCTCGGCTCCTCCTCTGCCAGCGCCTCTCTTACCTGCTCGTCATACGAGTAGTCTGAACTCATCTTGAAGGACAAAGACGGCCCAGGGCTGCTCTCGACCAAGGAGCTTGCGGGAACGTGGCCAAGCGGCTAGGAAAGCAGGATGCGTTGAAGCAATCCCCAATCGAGCCTATTTTTTTCTGCCAAACGAGAGAGAAAATCGTAATTTCTGGCAGACGACTCTCGTGTGTTGTGTGCCGTATACAACAAAGGAACCGAACCGGGGAATTGGGGAAGCTGTCCTCAAAAATGTTACGGCCACGCAGCGCATTCATTCAGGGCAACTCCCCCCCCCAGAAATGGCGGGCGCCGGTGGTCGGATTATCTGTCACTCCCCACTTGCCGCTTGGGCGCAACTGCCCGTACGCGCCACCGTGTTCTCAGTTTCAGAGGGGATGTTTTTCAATTTTAGAAAGCCCAAGCCACGATTACTTGCTAGTGCAGTCAGCCCTGTGACGTTGCAACTTCTAGTCGCTTCTACAGACTACCTATTCTTACAACTATCAACTACCTTAACTATCTACCTGGACATAGATAATATAATTCGGTTGCATCCATCAGTCAACCTAAACTCACCCGGGTGTTGTTAACTCTGAGCTAAGACAAAGTGAAAGTGTCATTCTCATGATATGGGCCCCTCTTTTCACCAAAGACAGGGCAGCATATCCGTACTTTTGCAGACCATCCTGCTGTAAAACACTGTTATCTATCTGATCCTACAAGCTCTACGGAGTACCTCTTAGTTCCCATGTCCTTCGTCCTCGGACCCTATTGATATCCCTTTCCAGCGCTAGAAAAAAGAAAGAAAAAATCCAAGTCACTACTAATGCCCGCTAATCTCATTCTATCTGTCACCTTGCCCTCCTCCCTCTTCACAGTAAAGACGGTTGCTCGCTCGCTCGCTCGCTCTCGCCATCACTTCCGTCGCTCGACTCGCTCATCTTGTCCCTCGGCTCCTCGTAAATCGTATCCTCATCCAAGGCCGTCATCCCCAAGCCCAGCCCACCAACCTCCTCACCATCCGTTTCGTCCTCGGTCGTGGCCCCGTTACCCATCTCCCCGGCGAGGATGCTCCGGAGGTCCTCGTCGCTCAGGATCGTCTGGATGCTCCCTCTGCGTGCCCACGGCCGCGACTCCCGGCGTCCCTGCTCGATGAGCCGCTCCACCTTGAGCCGGTTTGCGATGAACTTGAGCTTGGGGAAGGCGCTCTGCTTGCCCTCGTGGAGCATGCGCGACAGCCGGGCCGGGTCGGGGTCCGACAGGATGTGCCAAAAGTCCGAGATGACCGACTTGGGCCAGATGGTGATGGTCCCGCTGAACTGCTGCAGCCACAGCTGGCTCCAGTCCTGGCCGAGCGGCCGCGGGAGCAGCTCGGCGTGCCGCACGAACTTGAGCCACTTGTTCATGTCCAGCTTGAGGTAGTGCTCGAACGCCGACATGAGGTACCCGCCGCGCCAGCCGCGGCCCTTGCGGTGCGTCACGGGGTGGCCGACGGAGCCCCGGGACGAGAAGAAGAAGAGGTTGATGTGCGGGTTGGCCTGGCTGACGATGGTGAAGTTGACGTTGAAGTGCGTGTTCAGCGCCTTGATGGGTATGTCGGTCCGCAGGCTGCCGTCCTTCCACTTGTGCCCGAACGAGTACGGCTCCAGCGTCCCGTCCTTCGTCTTCATCATGAGGACCACGGGGTTCAGGATCCCCGGCACGGCGGCCGAGGCCAGGACCGCCGACCAGATGACGCAGTCGGGGCTTGTGAGGTAGTTGCAGAGGATCGTCGGCGAGTGAGGATCCGCCGGCACACATGTAACGTTCAGGATGCGGCCCGTTCGCTCGTAAGCCTCACGGAAGGTCATGGACCCTCTTGTCCACCAGCCACACCGCCGAGCCCAATCCACCGAGTCGAACCGGGCCCCCGTCTTCCACCACCGCGGGACCCATACAGTGAAGGGCTCCCGGCAGGCGTTGATGCGCTCTGACAGGGCCGGGACGAGGAGCGTCTTAAGCTCCTCGTTCGTGCGCGTAGCCAGCAGCGCCGCCGTCAGCGCACCGCCGCTGGTGCCCGTGATGACATCTGGCAGCAGGTCCTCGTCCAGGAGGGCTCGGGCAACGCCGATGTGATAGTATGCGAAGGATGCGCCGCCCGAGAGACAGAGCGCCGTTCTCCCGTAGTTTGCATAGATATGCTTGAAGAGGACTCGCTTCTGTTCCATTTCGAGCTGCTTGGTGTTGGCCAGAAACTCGATGCTCTTTTCCTCTGAGAAATTGTTAGACCGGCGTCGCCAACCTAGCTTATCATCGCGGAGTTCTCACCTTCGTCAAGGAAGTTCTGCACCAGATTCTTTGTCCCAAAGTAGGTCTGGCTGTACAGCCTCGGGTTCTCAACGCCAACAAAGTTATTCTTGGCGCAGGCCTCGATCAAGGTCTTCAGGTCGTCCACCGCCTTGCCCTGTTCGCCCTTGTAGCCCTTGTAGCCCCTGTTCTCTTGTTGCTCAGCCAGCAGCCTCGTCTTCCTCATCTGCTCCCACACCTTCCGGACCGTCTTGGAGTCGTAGTACGCAAAGTCGTTCTCCTCCTTCCACGTCTGTCGCCCGAGATAGCCGTCGAGCTCCTTGGCAGCGCCGACCCAGTCTCGGTACGAGGACGTGTTGCGCATGTTTCGGCGGAGCCTCTCCCGCTGGCCTCTCCAGGTGAAGAAGTGCTCGTACACCCAGATGTAGAGCCTCGTCGAGAGGTAGGCGACCGTGAGACCCGTCAGCCACGCAAACACGAAGAACAGCAGCGGCCATTTCGAAAGTTGATATAGGTACCCTTCGCGGGTCTCGTCCTTGGTCCTGGTCCCCAGGAACCCCTCCACGGTGCCCTTCCCGCCGCGGCGCTTCTTCTTGTGCCTCTTGGAGCCTCGGCGATGGCGATAAACCCTCGAGTTGACGGGCGCCCAATCATTCTGCGCCGTGATAAAGGTGCCCTGGCTTGGCGCCGACGGCACGGGAAAATCTCCGGATGCGGCGCCCGCAGCGGCAGCAACGACCGCCACATCATCCTCGAGAGCCGACTCAGCCTGGGAAGGCCTCTTTGTAAGGCCGAAGGAGCCGGGGCTGCGCGGCGAGCGGACGCCCGCCTCTTCCACGGGGCTTTGGAGAGGATCCGGGGCCTGCAGGGCCTTCTCAAAGGCTTCTAGGTCGCACACACGGACGAATTCTTCGTCCACATCCGGGAGGAGGGAGGGGTCGTAGGCTTCGGGCGGAAAGCCGTAGGAGGAGTTGCGATGGAGGAACGAGGCGTACGTCGACGACATGATAGGCGAGTTCGATGCTGTGGTCTCTGACCCATTGCAGAGGCGAAGGAAGAGGAGGAGAATTGAAAGCGCAGCAGGGCAACACGAGATCTTATCACAAGAAAGGGGACGAGAATCGGCCTCTGATCAGAGCTCTGTTGGGCCGTCCCGTGAGCAAGCAATGTGCCGACGTCATTCGACTCTGCCAGTGGCTGCGATTTCGTTGGGGTAAAGTCCACGGGTAGGCTACGGCCGACCAATAGGAACCCGTGCTTGGCAAGCTGCCATTGCTCGGATAGGTGCCTACCTAGTTATCGCTTCTCCCTGACGAGCCGAGGCCATGCATGAGTTCCACCACTCTCACTGATCAAAGAACGCATGGTCTCCGCGTGCAGCTCGGGAGGCAAATGAAGGGCACAGCAGACGCTGGAAAATTTGCATCAGGATATCAGGGCGTTCTCGCGCTTCTCAAGGACTCCTTTCGAGTCCCGTCCCGTCCCGTCTGCCCATGAGAATTGCCGGGTAATAATAATAAGCATCACCATATCTTCTCGCAGCCAGGTCTCATCAGTGACTCATGAACCCCCGGATCCGTGGATCCCTTGCTTGCACCCTTGCCCAGATACCCAGATACCATCAGGGGTTGCATTTTTTCCATCACCAGGGGTAGCCCCCCAACGACATTAGGTGGTACTACGACAAATGTTCGGCTACCTATCCGTACTGCCAATTGTAAGATAGTGTAGTAGAATTTGCACGACAAAGGTTCGCCTAAGGAGAATTCTGAATCTCATAAACAGTGGAAAATCAAAGTCCTCCCCTGCTCTCTCTCCCTCCGAACACTCTACATCGCTGGTATACCTCTGTGTGTCCTCATCTCCAGTTCCCCGTCTCTTCTAAATCCCCCTTACACGTACTGCGACAACCAGCGTATGCCGTCACCGTAGCCTTGTCGCATCACCACAGAGCACATGAACAGCTCGATAGGTCGGATGCCCTCGAGCTGCACCTTGCCCTTGCCGGTCGTCTGGTAAAGGCCGAGCTGGTGTCGCATCTCGTCCTCAGAGACGGCGTCGGGGTGGTCGATCTTGTTGCCTAGGATCACGAAGGGAACCTTGGAGAGCTCCTCCATGGAGAGGAGGGCGTCGAGCTCGGCCTTGGCCTCGGAGAATCGCTCGTGGTCCTTGGCGTCGACGAGGAACACGACACCGTTGACCTCGGGGAAGTAGTCTCTCCAAATGCGGCGGGCTATTCAACACAAGCATTAGTGACAGCCATTCCTGGCCCAAGATGGTTCTCATCACGTACCCTGCTGGTGACCGCCCAGATCGAAAGTGGTAAATCGAACGTTGCCAATGGCGAGCTCCTCGGACGCTGTGACGTTTTAGTAAGGCGGGAATGCGGCATGCATGGCGGAGGACTTACTGGGGTGAAGAGTGGGCTGAAGGATGGCGACACGGTCGTTCTACGTACGCATTGCTCGTCAGTACTCATGATCATCCCGTCCGCCAGGGTCATCCATTGGAGAAATCTGGCCGCTCATGATCCATCCAACGAGCCTGCGGCAGCATCCTGACGCACCTTCAGCATGTGAAGAAGAGTAGTCTTTCCGGCGTTGTCCAGGCCCAAGAACAAGAGCTTCGCGTGCTTGTTAAGCAGGCCCAGTGAGGACAGGACATCGTAGACTATCCGCAGCACGTGTCAGCCCATACAAGTCGCAAGCGGCGCATCACGGCCAGGAACATACACCAGTTGACAATCCACATGATGCCGATGTATTAAGAAGTCGTATTAAGTCCAGTGAAGGGTTATTAAGCTCGTCTCGAGAGGTGGGGAAGAATCGTCGTTATCGTCGGCGTCGTTGAATGGTGAGATGGTGGATGGATTATTTAGGAGGCGTTCATGGGCCTGGCTGGATCAAAAGCTGGCAACAAAGGGTGACGCCGTCTTGGTGCCTGATTACTCAGGCTCCAATTCGTGGCATGTCACGCTGCCCGGCCTCCGAACACGCGATGAGGTCGGAAGACAGCAAACAACAAGGCAACGGAGCACATAAAAATCTTTCTATTTTGTCCCTCCGCTTTCTATATCATCCGACTCCTTCAATCGGGCGCTGCATTGGCCTAACGAGTTGCCTGCAGCTGTCTCCAGTTGTCACCTCTGTTCACCAGCATCTCGATTTGAGTTCCTGGCGTCGGGAACTCGGAATGCAACCTCTGAAACAGGTGTCATCGACTAACGACTAAGCATACTTGGACTTCTCGTTTCACAACAAACAGGTACGGGGAGTTCATCGCGATGGCGGATAAACGGTAGCAAGGTGTATCAGGGTCGTTATTGATGCCTTGTTGAAACATATCATCATAGCCCGCCTCTCATCCAACGCCGAGCAGGTAACCCATAATTCCCAATGTGCTATATCGGGTATCCAAGTAGTTTAAAAAAGGTTCCCCCCATCCGCCAGTAGCGAGCGTTGTCCGGCCGCCCTATGCATTGTATAACAGGAAATAGAAAAAAGAATATGTACAGGAATGTCTTATGCCGGGCATTCTTCGTCCAAATAGGTACAGAATGTGAACTCTCGGGGCCTCGCCGAGAATAGAAAAAAGAAATGGTATATGTCGTGAAGTCAAGTCCGTGCAGTTGCAGCAACTTCTTATCCACCAAGTCTCGCATGAACCATCGTCTAAAACGTTGGCAGCTGGTGTGTATGCAATCAGACAGAGCAAGAAGGTTATTCAGACGGAGATGACATAGTTGCCCTGGTCTTTCTTTCCGGCCATGAGAAGGCCGAGTTCTCGCATGCGTTCCGTGCCTCGGCCTGGAACGGGCTTGCGTTCTGGAAGCTGACCTCGTCGGGCACGGTTGCAATATTTTTGGTGGAATTTCTCCTTGCGTCGCTGGCGTTTGCTCTCCAGGCCCTTCACAATGTCGATGGCCCCGCGAATATGAACATCACTCCCGTGGTTGATTCTGTGTCGAGCCTGCTTCCGCTGCAGACACATGGCGCCAGCGCGAGGCAGGGACTTCGTGTGGGTCAGGCCAGGACGGCCTGCAAGGTTGAACCTGACCTGGCCGCAACGAGGCGATCCAAGGGGTGTTGTGAAGGGCTTGCGACCAGGGGCCGGTGACTTGGCCTTTCTAGGCGAGTGGCGATCGAACAAGGGCCTTGGTGAACGGCCGCGGGTCTTGGGGGGAGGGGGGGAGTGATGACGTTTGGGTGGAGGTGAGCGGAATCTCTTGGGAGAGGCATGCTCGCTCTTCCGTCTTCGCCAGGGGCGATCACGCTCGTGGTGCAGGTCTTCCATTTTGCCATGCAAAAAGTCATCCTCGTCG